>CM040246.1:197028965-197228965 GCA_022545495.1 Chrysanthemum lavandulifolium | reverse complement strand
GAACACGGGGACGAGCATCTTGACACTGCTCCTCAAAAGGAATCGGACGAATTCATAAAGTCTAGTGTCGAGGACCTTGTCCCAATCCCGAGAGAGTCACAGGAACTTTTGAGCATATGTGTGATATCCCTTTCCTCTTGAGTGTTCAAAAGATCATTCGATTTCATTCCACTTTCATCCGAAAGTGATGATGATCTCTTTAATTTCAAAGCCGATCCGGGAGAAACCGAAAATCTCCTTTATAATGATCGCTCACTCACTTCTCACCCTAACAATCCAATAGAGAATGTTAATCACCTTGTTCGAAGCATTCAAAGCTACTTTCACCAATCCTCTATTTGAATTCGACTGAATTCACTTTAATTTCGAGAATCTACTTTGATACTCGGATCGAGGATAGTGATGAGCCCACAATGGAACAAGAGTTCACAAATTCACTTCATGTGAATGATTCTCTTTACGAGGAGTTCTCCTTGAACTCACTCATATCATATCTCTACCAGAGTATGATAACTTCCACTTTGATCTAGACATAAATGATTTTGATATCAAGCAAGTTCTCATGGTTGAGAACATTTCCCTCCGGAAACACCCTTTATTAGGTACTAGGCTAAGCACCTAGTTCCATTGCAATGGAGGAACTACTACCACACTACACCAACGACTAATCCCAAAGGAGATCTACTCCTTTACAACATCATCAAGGATATCAATATCCTTGGATCTAATACTAGTCTATCTTGTACATCAAAAGACACCATATCGAATGTACATCTAAGGCACCTTTCACTAATGCCTTTGACTAGATCTACAAGACACCTTTCACTAATGTCTTGTGTCTTCACTTCTTAAGCACCTTTCACTAATGCTTCTAGTCTTGACTTAAGCACCTTTCACTAATGCTTCTTGTCTTGACTTCTAAGCACCTACCACAAGTGCTTATGCTATAGGACGATAGATACCCTTCACTAATATCTTCGTCTTGACACTTGAGACATCTTTCACTAATGTCTTCAACACTACACTTTTAGAAGAAAGAAAGGAATCATCAACAAGAGGACTTCAAGAGCCTTGATGATGAGGAAGCATGGCAACTCATTGACTTGAGCTTGCTCGACTTCAAAGGTGATGATCTTGCCTTTAAGAGGAACCTAGAAGATCACACAAAAACAAAACTACAAACATAGATCTCTTGGATCTCGAGGTTAGTGAGTTTTCAACTCAGGAGAAAGTGTGTTAGAAAGGGTAAGAAACAATGAAGAAATGGCTCACTATTTATGAAGAAAAACTCTCGCTTCCCTCGATCCCACGGATCCCTTCCACAAGGGATCCGTCTAGCGCTAAGCTAGGGATCCGTGGGGACGCCCCTTTACCCATGGGCATTTTGGTTATGGGTCATGGGTCATGGGTTGAACCATGGATCTTTAGCTAGATACAATGTATCTTTAAGTGCAATGCACTTGGTCACTGGGTATGGGTTGATCCATGGGTTATGGATATTATCCATGTATGATATAAGCATGATGTCATGCAATGGGTTATGGGTCAAGCTCCATGGGTTATGGGCTTTGGGTTGTACCCAACTACATTCAATGTATTTGCCCAATGGGTTGTGATACTTAAGTTTCTACCCATTTATATTACCCAATATACTACATACTAGTTATGTGTATATTATACCCAAATATGTAAACACTAGTTGTTGTACATATATATTACTAAGTCATAAAATCACTTATACTTGTTTTAGTGTTTTATGTGAAAATGTGAATATGTTAGAAACTATTAGTTCAAACCATTTACGTATTTTATTAGTTTCGTTAAAATGATTTTACGTTTCTTATCGGCAAAACATTAGAAGATCGTAAAATATAAATAAACGTTTTTACGGCTTATTTGTATTAGCAAGATGGAAATTCAATCCTCAGGATATTTTCATTTATGCACATGTTTTGTTTGATGTTTGTTTTTCTTGGAAAGGAAGTGAACTAAATTTGGGGAGGATTGTTGGAAAATTTAGTGCACTTGTGGGATTAGTTCACACCTGGTTTTGGGTAAGGAGGTACGGACTGTACACCCATGAGGTCCCTAAACACCCTGACTCAATAGTGGTTTGTACTGGTAGTATTGGTTACTACTGATAATGTAGTAACTAATGGTTCCCGCTAGTAGTGTTATGGTTCCTGCTGCTAGCGTAATGGTTCATGCTGATGGTTCCTGCTGGTAGTGTATGGTTCTTGCTGCTAGTGTAATGATTCCTACTAGTAGTGTTGCAATGATTGATTTGTAACAACTTTGACTCATTCAATTGGCTGTTATGACTGCTTTATGACCACATTTAATTGGTCATGTAACCACTATTCCTATGATAGTGGAGGCTTATTATGAGTGATTAATTGGCCGTTAATCACCCATAATGTCCATTGACTAGGAGTGAGTTTTCTCTACTAAAAGAAGAGATGGATTTCATCAAATGAAACACACTGAGAATCACACTGATATCAGGAGAAACAAACTGAAAGCATAAACACTTATAAGCGTAGGGGTTATTGAATTGTGCCTAATTCTATAACTACATTTGGTCTTATCCCAAGTAGATATTTGTGTAACCCAAGCATTAGGGTCGAATAGTTTACTTTGGAAAGTGATCACACGATTCCAAGTGATATCCGGTAACCACTTAGTGGTATTGCAGTTGCTACTGATTGTCTTAACCTTATTCTGGGCGATACCATAACCAACACTTCTCGTACTTCATGTATCAAACTTTCAACATGTTGACAATGATAACAATCTTTATCATGGCTAGGTAGTGGTGATGGAGGAAAGGAAATTGCTTGATGTGAAGGATCAAGTGAAGCAGATTGAGGAGCCTCAAATGAAAGAGGGATTGGTGGAGGCGCATTCGAAGATGGCTCGACCAAGAATGATGGTGGTGGTAGAGAGGTGTCAATTTCCATGTGGTCGGGTGGTTGACTTTGATAATTTCTCATAATCCAAATGGGAT
This sequence comes from Chrysanthemum lavandulifolium, assembly GCA_022545495.1. Taxonomy (NCBI): domain Eukaryota; kingdom Viridiplantae; phylum Streptophyta; class Magnoliopsida; order Asterales; family Asteraceae; genus Chrysanthemum; species Chrysanthemum lavandulifolium. Next base: position 197,225,958 of record CM040246.1, on the reverse strand, counting down.
TATTTGATGGTGACGGCGAAAAGGAAGCCGGAGCTAGTGTTGACTCAACACCTTGATTTTGTTTCATTATTCCTCCTAATGAGAAGAATTTTGCCGGTGGTGGAGGATGAGATGGCCTAGGAGGAAAATCCTCTAGATTGTAGAGGTGTGGTGATGAGAGTGGAATGGTGAATGATAGGGCTCTAGTCACCAAAAAGGGTGTGTTTAGTTTAGTATGAATTGTAGAGTTTGGTGATTGTATTTTTTTTTAGAACAATCCTATTGGGAATTAGTTTGATTGGTTGATTTGGTGGAGGGGAAATCCTAGCATTTGTGGACTTAACCGGAGATGATTCGGTTGAGGAAATTTCGTGTACAACACGAGCAAGTTTCTTGGGTGGTTCTTGGGTGGATGAGTTAGCACTAGGAGCTTTCCTCATGATGAAATGACTAAAGAAGATGTTTCTAATTACTGAGAGTTATATTGTGTTTGATGACTAAGGGATTCTAGCAAGATGGCTTATAAAGGGAAGAATTTGGCAAGTGCATTCAAGACTTAAGCCACTAAGATTCTAAGGAATGTGATGATTAACATGCACAAGAGTCAACTTCAGAGTTGTACTGATCTAGGAACTCAATTAAGATGAGGTAAAGTGTTCAAGTTAGCAAGATGGGCTTGAAATGATTGTTTAAGCTAGGCTTGACATGAATCTGTCACCCGGATCCCACGGTTCCCGCCAATGAGGGATCCGTCTAGGCTAATCCTAAGGATCCGGCTCTCAGTAGTTAAGAAAGGAGAAAAATGATGTTAGTAAGGTCTAATACCTATACCTCTTGAGTGTTTCAGTATTCCTAAGTGTCTTAAATGAAAGGGTGCTTAAATGATCAAGGGCAATGAGTGATGTAGCTAATGATTCCCTTTTATGGAAAGAAGTGGGTTCTTATGAGCACCAATGGGTGATCAAAGATGACACTAAGGATTTTGAGGGTGTCAAGTGGAGTCAAATTATCCTAGAGATCAAATGATAATATAAGGAAAATTTAGAAAAACTACTTAAAAATTATAATAAGTGAAAAACTAGTTTTTAGCCTATTTTGAGATAAAGATGACTAAAATCAATTTGTTAAAATTGAGAGAAATATCAAACTAAGTGTCTTAAGATGAGAGGAGCAATGTGTGAACATTGGAGCGGAAAGATGGTGAGTTTTGGTGAAATGATAAATCAAAAACACCTTGAATGTGATCCTAAATTAGCTATGAGTGAGTGTGAGACCTACTGAGCTTGAGGAAGACTTAAGAAATCTTAAAGCATCATGTTTAGCTAGTATAATGAGGTCTGGAAGGTTGGATTGATTCAAGGAAGCTAAAATTGCACTTCTGTTCACCTGGATCCCACGGATCCTTCACTTTAGGGATCCGGCTAGTTATAGCCAAGGGATCCGGCATCTGAGACAGATTTCCTTAACAGAATGATTGCAAAATTTTTCTTTAGGTATCGAATTTTGAAACTAATGATCTCTACAGCAAACATACATGTAAGTAAGTAAAGCATAGCAATTAGAGCATGTAATAATAACACATAAGCAATCAAATGAGATCGAGCTTACACATCACACAGAGGTTTATCAAACTTAACAAGAGCTATTCAAGAAGCTCAAAACAGATTTACGATCTAGATTAGTAAATCATTTGTATTAACAATGGCGTGTAAGGTATGTGTTAACAAAGAAAAGAGTAATTGAAAGTATTTAAGACTATAGAGTTGTGAGGTGCTAGTTCAAGAAAATCCTATACTTCATCCGGAAGGTGGAGTTGTTGTTTTGGTCAACTAAAGCAATGAGCTATGTATAGTCATTACGGATGGTTATTAGCATACAATGAACTTCATCCATGAAGTCATGTAGCTCTTCTCGATCAAAGCAAGATAATCGCTTGATGAGGAAAGTGGTTGTGATTAACTAAAAGAAAAATCAATTTTACAACTTGTTTGATTAGTAATACTCAGACAATGCAAAGTATTTCCATTGTAAACTTACTTTAGGAAAACATAGGAGTATAGATTTCTCAAGTGAGAGAATGAATATGAGACTATTACTAGCGGTGCTCAATTACGGCTAAACACAACCATTTTTACAGGTGATTCCACATACCCAACTTCTATCAAGGAAGCAATTTAACCGTTATGTCAAATTGAGTTTCTAGTGTAATAAGTTCTCCAGTATTCATTCTCAAGTTAGGAAAATTTATATTCCTACAATGGCCTATCGAAGAGTAACAATGATGATACTTTGCTTCGTTTTTTATTAATATTATGCTTGAAACAACTAAGGTGACGAAGGTGCTATGTTTAAATATGAAAATTTAAAGTTGTCCATATGGTGAACAAAAAATGGTTGGATGAACTAGTTCAACATATGTTGTTGGAAAGCTCGAATTTGGATTTTCGGATATGACCAATTATATTTGCGTTGCAAAATAATTTACTTTAGTATATCGGATGAAATAATCAAGTTGTCAATCCTACTATGAAGCTTGGAAAGCGATCATGAAAAGAGAAAAAAATGGGAGAGTACATCATCAACACAAGTGTAGGTTATGATCCGATGTACATTCTTGTTGTTTTTAGAAAACGACACAAGAAAATATGAAATCAAGAATTTATATAAGCACATAAAACATTTATGTTGCACATAGGACGAACTCAGCAAGAAGCCATTTAGTATATTACATGTTTTTCAACTTTATATGACTTATCTAACTATTTAAACTAACATTTTCGACACACCTGGATGTTATCCCAAACACTCCTTCAAATAGCACATTGATTAGTAAAATTTTACTAAATCGACAAACAAGAGAATGAATAGCAAGGAGAGGAAACCACATATGTTATTCAAACAAATAAACACAAAAACTATTTGAGATAAGAAAATAATCAAGTAATGCAAGGTAAGAGAATTAATCATTTAGCATAGCATACGAAAGTTCTTTTCATCGCTTTGTGTTAGATATAAGCATGTATACCAAGCTTGATTAGTTTCTTTTATATTTATAAATATGATCAAAACCTTAATTTCAAAAGAAGTGACTTCATATTATAAATCAATGATTCTGTAAATTTTCATTTTGAATCAGTTTATGAAATCATTTTATATGAAAGTAGACTCAAATACCTTTAAAATGATAGGTGGCACGACTTCTACGGACTTAAGGTTAACTTTTTAGTGAGGTTATATTACCCATTCCAATCTTTATTCAAGCTTGAATGAACATATATCAAACACAAAACTTCAAAGAAAAAAATCACTAAAACACTTTTCATATTATGCTTATTAGAAGCATATATCACCATTTTATCTACAAGCAATTAGCACGTTTTATGACCAACTAATTATAACTAAGAGAACATACATTTGCTATAGTCCCTTTGTATGGTTTTAGAAACCATAGACGTGAAGAACTTCATGAGCTTTAAAAATACTTAATCGTATTTTGGAAAAGCAAGTTGTGGTCACTTTGTATTCTTCTTTGGGTGATGACTTCATTTTTCTTCGAATAGAACGAAGTCATTGGAAGAATTCTAGTATGAAGATTTCTCAAAAGGAAATGTTAGAATGATCTATCACTATCCAACATTTAAAATGTAAAGATTTCTAAAACATGAATTTTTGTTTTAAGAAATATCCTTCTTTGTAGTTTTCAAACATACACGGATCGTATCAAGTTTTTAAAGTACAATATACTCTAAGAAACTTGGTAACGAAGCTCTGATGCCAATTGTGGAAAACTAGAAGGGGGGTGAATAGTTTTACTAATTAAAACTTCGTTTTAAAATATTTAGATCGACTTATGTCAATCCATTTGGATGTGTATGTTGGACATTGACAGATAGATATATAAATGTGTAATGAAAGATAAAGAGTAAGAAGCACATAACCACGACACGAGTATTTATAGTGGTTCGGCTACAAAGACACCTTCCTTGCCCTACTCCACTCACTGAGTCACCTACTCGAGAGTTCGTAATCATTACACGACACCAACTCCTTATGGCGGAGAAGCCTTCACAACGTCGCCTACTCTTTTTCCGGTACTAGGCTAACCACCGGGTTCTTTCACACCAAGGTGAACCACACCTACCACAACGTTGCCTACCCTTTATCCGGTACTAGGTTAAGTACCGAGTTCCATTACAATGGAGGAACTACTACCCAACACTACACCAATCACCTAACCCCAAAGGAGATCAACTGCTTATTACATTATCAAGGATATCAAAATCCTTGGATCCAATACTAATCTATCTTGTACATCGAAACACACCATATCGAATGTACATCTTAGGCACCTTTCACTAATGCCTTTGACTAGATCTTCAAGACACCCTTCACTAATGTCTTGCGACTTGACTTCTAGACACCCTTCACTAATGCCTACACTATAGACGATCGACACCTTTCACAAATGTCTTCGTCTTGAAACTTGAGACATCTTTCACTAATGTCATCAACACTACACTTCTTAGAAGAAAGAAAAGAACCATCAACAAGAGGACTTCAGTAGTCTTGATGATGAGGAAGCATGGCAACTCATGGACTTGAGCTTGCTTGACTTCAAAGGTAGTGATCTCGCCTTTAAGAGGAACCTAGAGGATCACACAAAAACAAAACTACAAACATAGATCACTTGGATCTAGGGTTAGAGAGTTTTTAACTTAAGTAGAAAGTATGTGAGAAAGGGGTGAGAAATAATGAAGAAATGGCTCACTATTTATAGAGATAAAATGTCTACTGTTCCACGGATCCCTCCCTTAAGGGATCCGTCAAGTGTAATCACTGGGATCCGTGGGACGCTCCCTTTTGCCCATGGGTTTTTGGTCATGGGTTATGGGTCATGGATATCAAGTAGGTTCAATGTACCTTCAAGATGCAATGCATCTAGTCCATAGTTCATGGATTGAAACTATGGGTCATGGATTAAAACCATAGGTCATGGATATTATCCATATATGACATAAGCATGATGTCATGCAATGGGTTATGGGTCAAGCTCCATGGATATGGGTCATGGACTTTGGGTTGTACCTAATTACATTCAATTTATTTGGTCAATGGGTTATGATACTTAAGTATCTACGAATTTATATTACTCAATATATTACATACTGTTAAGACCAAAGATATATCAACCTTATCAAATACCCACGTTATGAACACAAGTATACCCACTTAAAACACAAAACGTGAAACACAAACTGATGATATGCGTAGAGAATAAGAAAGAAAAGATGAAGATAGATGGTGACTTGATGTTTGATACAAACCGTGTATGTGAAGAAAGATAAACACAATAAAGATTATGTTTATTGCAAAGGAAAACACACACACACACTTTCAAGCACACCCCTCAAATGACATACTTGAGGGGTATTTATAGTACAAGTAGAAGATGCCCTAATGGGCTTGGCATGGGCCGTGGATGGACTTGGGTTGGATTGGATAAATGGCAAGCTTATCATAACTAGTACCCATTTAGCTTAACCCAATCCACGAGCCCGTTGACTATTCTATCACGATATCTAACACACGTTACAAAGTTACTAAATGTGAATGACCATCACTTCTAATAAAAACTATTAAGGCTAACAATCTCCCCCTAAGGGGTGGTCATTCAAAAGATGCCCCACTTGAATAGGTCTTTAATCTTTTTGAGCTTGAACTTTGTGAGTAGATATAGAATAGTCTTGATTCTTTGTTCCTTCATGCTTTGTGATCAGATAATGTGGTTGTCTGCCGTTGTCAACTTCGTTGGTTTGGTGTCTCCACGTCTTTCTCCACCATGCTCACACTTCTATTTGACTTTGAATTACCAATGATGAAGTTCTCTAGTCTTTAAACTTTGTAGATTCTTTGACATTGACGAAGAATCAGCTTTAACTTTGTGTAGCCTTTGATTTTGATGAGAACTTTCATGATATGTTGGTATGAGCATGTGGCGAGTCAGCACGATCCATCCGCTCTGGAGCTTCCATAAGAAGAAAACATAAAAACAAGTTAGTGATAAGCGGATTCCGGCACTTACAAGTTTGAATTTTGAGGGTGTTAATGAGATAGTGTGAAAACACGTCTCTAATTCTCACTGAGGCCGCCTCGAACTGAGTCCCACAAGTGAGATAACGCGATGTACCAAAATACACCCATAGCTCGGATGAGTCACGAGGTACACCAAGCATCACCCCACGATCAGACCGTTTGAGACACACTAAGCGTAATCCACGAGGAGTTACCAGTGACTGCCGTGGTTGTTTGATGTTGACCCGGCAGGAGTTTCCATTCAATCACCGAGGATCACAATTGTGAAACCTCTCATAAATGTTCGCGATTGCTAAGATCTCACGAGGAATCTATAATATATCACTTGTGTCCTTATTGATGAACAACAAGCGATGTCATGTTATGTGTTCCTATGAGATCTTTTGATGAATCTCGTGGCTCTAGACTCAATAGTGCATTTTGGTTTTCCGAGGCGGAGACTAGGGAGAGGTCTCCTTCTTCAATACCAACGATCTCTAAGAGAAAGTCGATAGATTATGTAGGGTTCCGGTGAGAATGAAACAAACCTTTGATAGGAATTGAGTGGTAGAAGGTTTAGTGCATGCGTCATCGGGTCCATGACGCCTTGGTCTTCAATACCAAAGGTCATCTAGTGACAACCAAGAGTATATGTATTGAACCCGGTTTCGCCTCTAAGGTTGAATTATGGAGGTTATTTTTTTCACCCTTTTCATTACATTTCTTTTAATTCTTCAACCCCTTCTTTCTCCTTTCTCACATTACTCCTTTTTCAATCATACCTAAGGACTTCTAGTTCTAAACTATTGGTGATGTCCTTGGGTAGATCCTCCGACTCGGTGGATCATAGGACTAATTTCCTATCCTTAGTCACCTTATAACTCCATGACCGTCCTATTGTTGCCATAAAACCATTTTTCTTGAAAATCTCTCGTAGTGTTTATGATAGAAAACATGTTTGAAACATTTCGAGAGTTTTATATTTTCGAAACACTCCCCTTCACATGTGCTTATAAGTTTTGTGTAAATGCACGGTGAGAGTAGAGTTCGCACTTTTGAATTGATCGACTTTAAATGAACAAGACCGATTGGAGACACGTTTACATCACTAGAGAACTAGCTTGAAATTATTACCCGTCCCGGTCAAGTACATAGAAAGTTTCGAGATGGTACATTATTCTTCGTCAATTCAATGGTTACTGACCGAGTCGAGCTCTTTTGAGATTCAAACAACGATCATTAATCTTTTGATCACATTTTAATCACGCTTTCTCCCCTCAAAAATAGCATATCCATGATGTTTTGAAACAAAATGATTAAAAGATATGTTTTTGAAAAGCATTTGGAGAGAAACTGATTTAACATGAATTTTGGAACAATTTGGTTTTATACTCCCCTTAACGAAAGCATATTTTTCAAACGTAAAATTTAGAATCAATTTAAGGGTTTAGAGGAGTTATCTTGGTACCAAATGTGAGAGATTTTGAAAAATCTTTTAAAAAATTTTGAATCAATGGTACATAAAGATGAAGATTTTAAAAATCTTTGAAGATATTGAAGAAGAATTATCTTCATTTGATTTAGGATAAGCGCCGATATTTATGAAAATCGATTTTATAAGCACTTTCCTTTCTTTAAAGCGCGGTCCCGAACTCGATGTGTTCGAAGCCATTAATTTGAAGTCCGGTTTCGCATCAAGTATACGAAAGCCATTATATGAAGAAATTTTGAGAAACGACATGTTTTAGAAAACAATTTAAAGAACTCTCGCTCAAGCATCCAGACATTCCGTATCATTGTTGAATGACATTTCTAGAAACGTCTGTAATATCGATTATACGAGACATGTCGTGAGAAGAATATTTTGGATTTTGATTTTCTAATGTTTTGTATTTTTGAAAATTTTATATTTTTGTATTTTGCTTTTGTTGGTTTTATAAAAGAAATGGAAAATCAAAAATGAAGATAGAAAATGAAGAAGAAGATTTTACAATTGGAACCCTCGATGAGTCGGGTTACGAGATATTTGATTCACCGCAACCAAAGAAGAAGAGTTTTCACAAATAATGTGTTAAGTACAAGATTCCTCACGGTGAGGGTGATCACTATCAACGGTTGTAGTGGTTTCTACTTCCTTAACATGATGAGTTTCACTATTATCCGTGTTGGAGCAAGTATCAAAATCTTTCTGTGGAATCCATCTAAGACCTATTTGGTTGAAAACTTTGCCCGTGGGTATCCACCTAAGGTAAGATCTAGGAGTTGTTTTCTTATCGATGCAAATGGAAGACTCATTTTTGAAAACTACGTCTCAAGAGATCCACCTATTAGGTTTCCTTTTGATGTTCATCTTGTCAACGGGTTTGTTTCGGTTTGGTGTCTTAGAGGATTGTGCCTTGCACGAGAATTATCTTTCTTGAGATATTTTAAGGCACATGCATCATGATTAATGAAAAGATACATTTTTACATGTAGTATGATAAATTCAATATTCTTGTTTAAAACAAGAGCTTTAACTTTGTCACTACGGCCTTTTTGAAATTGATTCTTGTTCAAAAGAATTAGAATTCTCGGTGTTGTTTTCTAAGGGCATAGCATTTTCTTTTCAAGAACTACTCTTAGATGCAAGCCAATCCCTAGTCTTTTGAAGAGTGTTCCTAGGTAATGGTTTACTACTACTAGCAATGCCTTGAGATCTTGTAGAATTCATGACCCTAGATGTTGCACCTAGAATTCCATCTTTTCGAGTTGTGCCTTTTCCTAGCTTCTTCTAGATAGTGATTGTTGACCATTTTGTTAAAACCAATGATTCTTTAACCGGATTTTGGTCACATTCCTTGTACTAGTCCTAGAGATGCGTGTGTAATCACTTTTTCTTTATCAAAAACAGTTTTCAAAACCTTTGATAATTCTCTTTTAATGGGCAAAGTCCGTGGAGGACTGCTTTTGACAAATCATTTTTCTCATTGACTTTTGGAGGAGGCCGAGAAATAGACATTTTGGTTTGAAAACCGGTTTGGGAACATTTGTTTCTCCTCATCAATGGTTTTGCAAACTTAGTATCCACAGCCTTTCCTTTTAGACTTCCCAATTGAGCACTCAAAAGATCATTTTGCTCTTGCATGTTCTTGTAGGCACGCCATACGACGCTTTGTCATACTTGCATTCCTCGGCTTTTTCGATCAAGTCGCTTAAAATAGACACGTTTTCTTTTCAAGTTTTTCAAGAGCTTTTTCATATTTTAAAACAATTGCGAAGGTCTCGATTGGAGTCTTTCATGATCTTCAAATGTAATATGTTTGTAAAATAATGGACATGATATCAGTAGTCATAACATCTTCAAGAGAGAATCATTTAGATTTTCCAAAACTTTGATGTGTTCAAAACTTTCATTAGCTTGCTTAACTGTGGATTTATGGTCCTTGACAAAGTGTTGTTTTTTTCAAAATGCTTGTTCAATGAATTACCTCGCACCGATGCCACCACCGAAAGAGGCAATTGAGTTTCAAAAACTTTCTTTGTTCGATGTCAAAACTAGAGAACCAGGTTGTTAGGTGTAATAGTGGTTTTAGTTTTAATAAAGGTCTTCAAGATCCACAATTCTAGTTTTCACATTTTCTAAAATACTTCTCGCATCACTTGTGTTAAAAGGATTATTTGAAGACATTTGTTCAATGTTCGAAAGAGAAATTGAGATAACAACCTGTTTTGAAACAGATTTTGAAACAGTGTTGACTTTGTTTGAAACACTTGGTGTGATGGAGAACTTTGACTTTTCTTTTTGATTAACAAAAGTAATTCCGTTAATTTTGTTCCATTTGTTATAATCAATTGGTTTGATTTCAATTCTTTTGTTTCATTTTAGATCGACTCTCCTCGATAGTTCTAACGTCAAGAGAATCACGAACAATTATGGGTTTATGCAAAACATTTCCATTGTTTAACACATTCGAAGTTTTCGAGCTTTCTTGAGGAACGAAGAAGTGGTCGTTACCAAGTGCCATTCTATTATTAGTATGAAAACGCGATTTACTTGATTAGAAAGCATCTTGATTGTTTGAGCGTAATGACCGTTTTAAGAAGCAAATTTTCCAAAGTTTGGATTTTTCATTTTTATCAAGAATTTCATCAAGAAGAGAATCTCTCGTTTGAAAAATCAAGAATCAACCTGCTTTCTTCTCTTTTCAAGATTAGAATACGTTGTTTGTTGTTTAGAAAGTTGGTTTTGAAGATCGTAAATTTCCTTTTAAAGATTTTATTTTCAAGTTCAAATTCACATCAAGTGTGTTATACTTGATTTGCAAAAGTTGTTCTTAGAAACCAAATTTCGATAACCAATTTCTAATTTCGATTCTTTGTTTTTCGAAATTCAAAGGCTTTTTGCTCTCCTTGTAACTCTCAAGCTCAGCCGGTCAATTTCTTATTCGCGGCCTTAACCTCGCGACCGACCTTTTGACTTTCTCAATCTCAATACCACAATTATTAATTAATGTTTCAAAGTAGCACGTGTTTCCTCATCATTAGCACCATTCTGCAACTTGACCTCCATTAGATCCATATATGGAGTTTCGTAGTTAACATTGCTATTAACTTGCTCTCCCACATATGTGTCATAATAAGGTTCGGAGACATGAATGCGGCTTCATGAGTAAACCGATTAGCAACATTACTATAATTTGGTACCTCATTGAGTGAATCTGTGTCGAGATGTGAGTTGTATCAAAAGTACCACTTGATGTTGTGTCCTCGCCGATTAACTCGTATGATCGAGGTTGCATAATCGTTTGCTTTATCCGCCCGTCCAGGATACCAATTCGAATTCTCAAGATCAACTTTATTCCCGATTCTTCTTTCTGCTATCATCTCGCATGTACATGAGCTTTTTAGATGATATCCTTGGTTTGACATCGCACTGAATATCCCGAATCATGACTTTAAGGTTCGGAAGTAGCATTACGAGCGAAGTCATAAAGCGATTATTCCCATTTTGATATCCCATATTCGATATCCCATATTCGATTCAAAATCGACCCCTTGATGTCCAACATATCGCCTCGCATATTGCATCCGATTCCCAATAACATCAACCATGTGTCCTTTTTGACTCATATGCATAGATGGTCGAGCAACCGCGATTAAACTCGAAACCATGTATTGGCGAATCCAAAGAATAGCATTTGTGAAAGCGCTTTGAGACGATCTTTGTCGATTGCCATTGATGAAGGTATGTGATGATAAAGTTGATGTAGGATCGATTCAACGATAAAGGAGTTGTGGTTGATGAAGATTAAGCTCGGTTGAGGTGTTTCGAAAGTCGTATCGTAACCTTGGTTCTTAAAAATTTTCTACCAAAATTTGAAATTCACTATAAAATCAATTCTAAGATCGTATGAAAATTTGAGTTATGACAATTTGACGCCAAATTTGACCAAAAATTTGAATTTAGGCCCAAAATTTGAATTTTGACCAAAATTTTCACGCTAAACCAAAATTTGAATCTCGTAAAAATTGAACGTTTAGTCTCCTCAATTTTTTTTTTTTTTTTAACCTTAGGCGTAGAAAGAGCTTAGGCGAGACCAAAGAAGTTACGAGTAGGATATGGGCTTAGGCGTGAGAGAACAAAAGTTACGAGTAGGATATGGTTAGGCGTAGGATCTTATGCGTAGGAAGCTTAGGCGTAGGATTCCTTAGGCGAGAATCTTATGCGTAGAAAGTATCTTCACGCGTGAACCTTAAGCTTATCGTAGACAAAAGTTACTAAATAAACCTTACGCGTAATTGTGAAGTTATGCGTAGAGTTACCGTAAGCTTTTAGCTTATGCGTAAACTATGGTTAAGAACCAAAATCCTTTACACCGTCACGGTAAGGGATATCCACAAGTCGAAGTGTTCCACACACTTATCCAAGTGAGGAAGCATCGAGTAACCGTTATAGCTCGAAGATTCTTCACCAAAAGTTATGAGTAGAACCTTATGAGTAGTTGACTTTCACGAGTAGAAATAGGGTTTGACCTACTGTAAAAATTTTCCAAATGATTCAACCAATTTCTCTGCACGTATAGCCTTAAAAACACTCAAATAACACACAAATGTTAACTTTTTCACCCAAAGTGCTTAGAAAAGTTACGAGTAGAAAACTAGGTTTTGACTTTTTGACTTCTACTCGTAAGAAATTTCCAACGATTCAAATGATTTCTTTTGCACGTAAAGCCTAAAAACACTCGAATAACCAAAAATGGTGACCTTTTCACCCAAAGTGGTTAGAAAAGTTACTGAGTAGAAAACTAGGGTTTGACTTTTGACTTCTACCGTAAGAAATTTCCAACGATTCAAATGATTTCTTTTGCAGAAAGCCTTAAAAACACTCGAATAACCCAAAAATGTTGACCTTTTTCACCCAAAGTGCTTAGAAAAGTTACGAGTAGAAATGACCAATGAACCAAAAACGAGTTCAAAAATGATGAAAAACACGTAAAGCTTCAAACTTTTTGCAAAAAACTGAAACTTTAGCACCAAATAAACCTTAAACCACAAGAATCTTGAATTTTTGAGTGCAAAAATTAAAGCTTTAAGCGTGACAAATATGTAAAACGTGAGCTTTATGCGTAACTCTTCAAAACAAACACAAACACTCCTAAACAATTGTTTGGCGATTGATACCAATTGTTAAGACCAAAGATATATCAACCTTATCAAATACCCACGTTATGAACACAAGTATACCCACTTAAAACACAAAACGTGAAACACAAACTGATGATATGCGTAGAGAATAAGAAAGAAAAGATGAAGATAGATGGTGACTTGATGTTTGATACAAACCGTGTATGTGAAGAAAGATAAACACAATAAAGATGATGTTTATTGCAAAGGAAAACACACACACTTTCAAGCACACCCTCAAATGACATACTTGAGGGTATTTATAGTACAGTGAAGATGCCCTAATGGGCTTGGTATGGGCCGTGGATGGACTTGGGTTGGATTGATAAATGGCAAGCTTATCATAACTAGTACCCATTTAGCTTAACCCAATCCACGAGCCCGTTGACTATTCTATCACGATATCTAACACACGTTACAAAGTTCCTAAATGTGAATGACCATCACTTCTAATAAAAACTATTAAGGCTAACACATACTAGTTATGTGTATATTTTACCCAAATATGTAAACACTAGTTGTTGTACATATGTAATACTAAATCATAAAATCACTTATACTTGTTTTAGTGTTTTATGTGAGAATGTAAGTGTGTTAGAAAACTATTGGCTCAAACAATTTACGATTTTATTTGTTTCATTAAATGATTTTACGCTTGTTATCGACAAAACATTATAAGATCGTGAAATATAAATAAACGTTTTTACTACTTATTTGTATTACCAATCTCCCCTTTTTTGATGACAAAACATAGAATTATTTTAAGGAAAAGCTAAAATTGTGAACGTTGAATTTGTAGTTTTACTTTCTTATCCTACTTTTGTCGAAACAAAAGAGCTTCAAGAAAACATGTGAAAGAAAAAATAATAGAGAGCAAGTAACGGAAAAGATCTCGTCTTAACTCCCCTTGACGAGTCCATCCCTATGTGAGGCGCCAAGAAAGATAATACTAAGCTAGTTCATTTGCAACTAAGTTTGCAAAGATTTAAATCTATGTGACGGTGTGTCCCCTTGATGATTGCAACTTTGCAAAGGGATGTCATGAAATGTAATCATAATATTGCAAGTAATTTTGCAATGTATTGCTTTGACACAAAGATCCCCTAGCTTTAGGGTGTCAAAGTCTTCATGCGTAAATTGAATAACTACAAAACAAAGGTTAGAAAACAAGTATAATGCATAATTTCCGCAAATATGACTCAAGTTAGTAGAAAAATAGTTTTCTGTCTCACGATCCCACTTGCCCTCCTTGTAGGGATCCGTCTAAAGGCAAATTTCGTGGATCCGTCTCGCCGATGATCGATTCAAGAATGGTGATATAACAAATAATGTTAATATCAAAGGAGATATGTATTATACAACATAATCATATACTGAAATATAGCAAGTAGCATGTAATAATAAAACTAGAGGTATGATATACATGACTCTAAAACTAAGAAATGAACGATACAAGACTTGGAATTACTAAACTTATCTAAGTAACGCTGATACTAGGACACCACTAAAATCCTCTAGCTCAAGTTTGTTTAGGTTTAATCTCATCGAAACGCTCGAGGAGGTGATAAAACATGAAACGTTGATCTTCTGCATTTCATGTATCAAACTTTCAACATGTTGACAATGATAACAATCTTTGTCATGGCTAGGTAGTGGTCATGGAGAAAGGAAATTGCTTGATGTGAAGGATCAGTGAAGCGGATCGAGGAGCCTCAAACGAAGAAGGATTGTGGAGGCGCATTGAAGATGGCTCGACCAAGAATAATGGTGGTGGTAGAGGTGTCAATTTCATGTGGTCGGGTGGTTGACTTTGATAATTTCTCATAATACAAATGGGATTATTTGATGGTGACGACGAAAAGGAAGTTCGGAGCTAGTGTTGACTCAACACCTTGATTTTGTTTCATTATTCCTCTAATGAGGAGAATGTTGCGGTGGTGGAGGATGAGATGGCCTAGGAGGTAAATCCTCTAGATTGTATAGGTGTGGTGATGAGTGGAGTGGTGAATGATAGGCTCTAGTCACCAAAAGGTGTGTTTGGTTTAGTATGAATTGTAGAGTTTGGTGATGGTATTTTGTGGAACAATCCTCTTGGGAATTAGTTTGATTGGTTGATTTGGTGGGGAAATCCTAGCATTTGTGGACTTAACCTGAGATGATTCGGTTGAGGAAATTTCGTGTACAACACGAGCAAGTTTCTTAGGTGGTTCTTGGGTGGATGAGTTAGCACTATGAGCTTTCCTCATGATGAAATGACTAAAGAAGATGTTTCTAATTGCTAAGAGTTATATTGTGTTTGATGACTAAGGGATTCTTGCAAGATGGCTTATAAAGGGAAGAATTTGGCAAGTGCATTCAAGACTTAAGCCACTAAGATTCTAAGGAATGTGATGATTAGCATGCACAAGAGTCAACTTTGAGTCAGACCGATCTAGGAACTCAATTAAGATGAGGTGAAGTGTTCAAGTTATCAAGATGGGCTTGAAATGATTGTTTAAGCTAGGCTTGACATGAATCATCACCGGATCAGTAACCTCCATGAGGATCCGTCTGGGCTAATCCTAGGGATCCAGGCTCTCAGCTAAGAAAGGAGAAAATGATGTTAGTAAGGTCTAATACCTAAACCTCTTGAGTGTTTGGTCTTCCTAAGTGTCTTAAATGATCGAGGCAATGAGTGATGTAGCTAATGATTGCCTTTTATGGAAAGAAGTGGGTTCTTATGAGCACCAATGGGTGATCAAAGATGACACTAAGGATTTTGAGGGTGTCAAGTGGAGTCAAATTATCCTAGAGATCAGATGATAATCTAAGGAAAATTTAGATAAACTCCTTAAAAATTATAAGAAGTGAAAAACTAGTTTTTAGCCTATTTTGAGATAAAGATGACTAAAATCAATTTGCTAAAATTGAGAGAAATATCAAACTAATTGTCTTAAGATGAGAGGAGCAATGTGTGAACATTGGAGCGGAAAGATGGTGAGTTTTGGTGAAATGATAAATCAAAAACACCTTTAATGTGATCCTAAGTTAGCTAGGAGTGAGTGTGAGACATACAAATACGGACTAATAACCATAAAATATGTGAAATTATATTCCAAGTATGTTTTGTATGTGTTATTATGTCTTGCAGGTACACGGGTTTGAAAACAAAGCAAAAACGGTAATTTTTGGATGAGTTTCGATGCCGTTTTCGCGTTTATCGAGATTCAGATGAAGTCGGAAAAATTCCCCGAACACTCCATTGGAAAGAGTACGAAATGACGAGTCCATCGATTATTTTATTTGAAGCATCGAGGCAAAAGATAGAATTTTGAAAGGTTATTAAAGCCCGATAAAAGTCCAAAGAAAAGCCGGAAGAAATAACGCCAACCGAACCGTTTATATATAGCTAAAAATATATAACATTTACATGTCAACCAAATATTACATTTTATCCTAGTAGTACCCAACAGCCATCTACAGCCCAAGCAACGCTAGCCCAGGCCCAAGAGAAAATGAAAAGAATTGCAAGCCCAGTGTGATAATATGAAATGGTAATTTGAAATATCTGTTGGTGATTGCATTTCACGTTTCAAAATGAAATCAACGCGTGACCTTCTGCACATCTCCACTCTCACACGCACCATCTTCTTTTCAACCATCGACATCGCGACACGTGGCACCAATGTTGGAAGATGAGTACGCCAGCGAATATCTTATCTTGGTCAAGAAGATTGGTGCTTTTTGCAATATTTATTTATACAGGGGGCTTTGTGCAAAAATGTAAAACCCTAGTTATATCTATAGTTTTGTTAATCTCTGTCACCCAAGAAAGGATTAAACGCAATTAATGAAGACAAAATTTCCTTTTAAATCGAAAAAAACGTTTAATTGAACATTTATTCATCTCATAAATTACCGTATTTAATCTTCATTTTGATATTAATTACTCAAACATTCCTTATATGTATAGTTAAACAAACGCCTAATGGGCAGTAGACAAGAAACCCATATCTATATAAAAGCGGGAACACAAACATGCCCCCACACTCTTGCATTAATTACTATCTTTAAGAATTTAACAAAAAGAGTCGTTAATGTTTAAGTGTTTTTAACCTGGTCCCATGAGTTAATTATTAGCCATTTAACAATTACTTACTATCTATAAAAATTTAACGAAAATAGTCCCTAAAGTTTAAGTGTCTTTGCAACCTAGCTCCCCACAAATTAATTACTAGTAGTATGTATAGACATTTTACAAAAATAGTCCTTAAGGTTTAATTGTCTTTTCAAGGAACACATTGTATCATTAATTAATATGTATAGTCATTTAACAAAAATAATCCTTAAAGTTTAATTATTTTTTCAAGGAACACATCCCGCCACAACGCGCGGGTTACAACACTCGTGAGGACTAAAATGTAAGTGAAGTTTATATAAACTCACTCAACCTCAACATTTATCATCTTCTCTTCATGTTTTTTTAGTTTTCTCTTAGTTAATCTAAAAGTTTACAAGTTCTATGTTAATTGTTATGTCTTAGAATTTTATAAATCTTAGTGTAGTATCTTTATTTTTCTTGCAATCCTTACTTTTCAATATCTTTCTTTCTAATCTCATCTTCTTATTTTCTTTTAATCTATATTATTTGTCTAGAAAAAAAAAGTGAAGAATAAAAGAGTTTTAATGATGGTGTAGGTGTAAAATATTGTTTTACACATTGGTCACGCACACTTTTTTCTTTACTTCTTTTTTTACAAAAGTTTTATTTATTTCTTCGGTTCTTGATTGTTATAAATATATATATAAAAAAAAAAGTTTACTTTTATTTTCGTAGATTATACTGTTAATTTCTTTTTTTATTTATATATATATATATATATATATATATATATATATATATATATATATATATATATATATATATATATATATATATATATATATATATATATATATATATATATATATATATATATAAGGATACAATGAAAGTTCTTTATAATGAGTAGGGTAGGAAGGAATGTGAAGGTGCGACATGTGTCACTTTCACACATCATCACGACACGTATACGACACGTGTCACCACCCACCCACCCACCCTCATCTCTACCGAAAAAAATTTCGCCAATTTTTTTTTTGGGCAAAATTTTTCCCGACAAATTCTTTTATTGCATCATTTGTTATATAAAGTTACTTGCATCACAAGCAAGAAATTCCTTCAAACTAGCGTTAGCTTCATTTGTAGTTGCGGCAGATGCACCAAAGTTATCGCATCAAAATTATTATTGGGATGCAAGAACTTTATAACTAGTGAGAGATCCAAGAAGTTAGCTTCAAGTGTACTAAAGCAGTGTTGGGTTCAAGAATAACCAAACCCCTAAGTCAAGGATTTGAATAGAAAATACCCTAAGTGTTTATATCGTTAAAACTAACAGGTCATGAGTGCATAGTCTCTCGATGAGCCATCTTCGAGATACTTCGAAGAGGCGAAGAATAAGTCTCTCCACCAAGAAGTGAACTTAATGGGTGAAGACCGAGTCAAGAAGTAGATGGTGGATTCATGAGTGATGACAATAACTCATCGAATCCCTAAAATCCTCACCAACTACTTAATCAAGACAGATCAAGATCAAGACTATGAAGATCAAGAATGGGGGGATAAAATGATTACATTGGAAACGAATAAGACGGAGTACTTATCCGAAAGTTTCCTTTTAGAATCAAAGATCGATCTTGACATGAAGAAAGTGACTTGGTCCTTTACCTAATATAGTCTTTATGTGAGACAAAATACATCAAGATTTTGTCTTCGCAAATTGTCGATTTGTCACTTAGGAAAGAGTTAAACTCATACTTGTATAAATAGCATAAGAGATGGAGTGAAAGTTTAAGCGTGAATTGTAAACACACACACACACAAGCCATCTTCACTCCTCCAAATACAACTTTGTCCCCGAGATAGCTCGGTGGTTCCAGTAGTTGTGCTCGGACTTGCTTTGAGCTTTGTGAGAGTTACAACACTTTGTCATTTCAATCCCTAGTACCGTTCGCAAGTACTAGGGTAATGTATTCTTTTGATTCATTTCTAATAAGAATATGATGTTGAAAATTAATCTTTGTGTTTTACTTACATCTTTCCAGTAATTGATTCACTATTAGTTTGTTTAAAATACTTTAACTGTTTTTATACTATAGTGAATAGGGAACAACAAGCAGTTTCAAGTGTACTAGCAGCAGATGCACCAAAGTTATTGTATCACAATTATTGTGATGCAGTAACTTTATAACTAGCAGCAGATCCAACAGCAGTTTCAAGTGTACTAGCAGCAGATGCACTATTATTGTGATGCAGTAACTTTATAAGCGTGATCACGATAATAATTTTTAAGGGAAAATTTTTTTAAAAAACATTTTTTTTTTATGAAAAAAATTTCACGGGAAGGGGTGGGGGTGGTGATGTGACATGGTGATGTGGCAAAAGATGACACATGTCACCACCACAATCTTTCCTAGACTTTTCATTATAAAGACCCTTCTCGTTATATTCTATATATATATATATATATATATATATATATATATATATATATATATATATATATATATATATATATATATATATATATATATATATATATATATATATATATATATATATATATATATATATATATATATATATATATATATATATATATATATATATATATATATATAACTATAAAAGGTCGAGAAGCCATGAGAACCGATCCTTGCCATCCAATTTTATCATCAATGGTTGAGAATGAGCATGGCATTTTTGTAAATACATTGAAAAAGAATTCCGGTTTTTATTAGATCGGGGTAATTTAGGAATTTTGCATAACAATAATATTTGGTAACTGATCTCGTTCAAATCGGACTAGCAAAAAAATTGGAGTGAGTTACTAACACCCACTATCTCCGATCAAATCATATCACGTCCATATTTTTTTCAATTTTAAAACACACATAGAATCAAATCCTTATCTGCATTCATCTTTTACCTATAAATCCACCCAATAATTAGGGTTTTATAGTTCATCTCGTTAGAGTAAAACCCAGAAAAAAGGCGATAACTTTGTATTCAGAACAATGGAAGGTATGTTTTTAAGGGTTTTATTATAAAATTGTTTGTATTTTTAGAATTTCGTTGATGATTGTGAAAAAAACATATGTACTTAAAGGTGCATTGATGATATGAGTAATGATTGGAAAAAAAAACATGGGAAGTTCTTGAGTTTGGTTAACCTTAATTACAAATATTGAAATTAATTGTATTTTGTGATCCATTTCAGTTAATTAACTTAGGAAAACATCATTTAATCTAATTATTAACTAGATTAGATAGTATACATGTGTTTTTATATTTGTTAATGACTATAAAGTAGCTGAATTTTGTTATCCATTCAGTTAATTAAGTTAGGGAAACATCGTTTAATCTTATTAGTAACTAGATTGGATAGTATACAGGTGTTTTTATCTTTGATAATGACTGTAAAATACATATGTAGATAGTATACATGTGTTTTTATCTTTGTTAAATAGATTATATTGATTAACTTTACTGTAAAATACATTTGTGTATAACATAGATGTTTAGGTTAAGTATTATTGGTGTTTAGGAAGTGGAATTGTGTATAACAGATTAGGAAGGTGTCGTTTGATCGCCTTAGTTATTGGTGTATAGGAAGTGCATTTGTGAATTAAGGAAGTGCATTTGGGAATACAGGTGTATAGGACTTGACTTTAATCAGTTATTTGTGTATAGGAAGCGCATTTGTGAATACTGGTGTATAGGAAGTACATGTGTGTATAACAGATTTGTTTAGGTTATGTAAATACAGGTGTACAGGAAGTGCATTCGAGTATAACAGATTTCTTAAAGGTTATGAAAACGAAACTTAACATATTTGTTTAGGTTACGTATTATTGGTTTTAATTACGTACTCATAAGTTTAAGTAATGTATTATTGGTGTAAAACTTGGTGTATAGGAGTGCATTTGTGTATAACAGTTTTGTTAATATGGAATACAGATTTGAGGAAGAGTAACATATATAAAGGGAAGGGTCCTGTTGTTCATGAGAACACAATTGAAGAAGCAATTGATGTTAACATTGAGTACAGTGAAGACGATTTTCAACCTGTGCCAACTGGTAACAATCAAGCTTCTGGAAGCAGTGGTGAGTAAATTTTTTATAGTTACGTGTTTGTTTTGTGTCTGGTTGTATAATTGTTATATAATATAGCATGTTTATAGATTTCTTTGAGATAAAATAGTGATAAGTTTGTGATTGTTAGGAACACCGGTAAAGTGGAGTAGAAGTATGATTATGTCAAGATTACTGGATTCCCCATCTATAGATAAGTATGTTTATAGTGATAAGTATGGTTAGTATTACTTTATGGGTTACAAGTATTTTGAAAACTTTTGGAATGGCTAAACTTAACCAGTGTGAATCTGTATGCAGTGAAAAAAGGAAAGAAAAGAGCAGCTGAGAACAGGGGAAGTAAAAGTAAAAAAAAGTATGGATTCTGTAATAGTTTATATACTGAATTTGGGACTGTGTTGACTAGTGATTCTGAATTGATATTGTTATTCAAATATATAGTGCATATATGCGTTTGCCATAGCTATTTATATGACTTTAAATAGGTCACTTAATATATGTATTTGGAAATTAGAATAATTGGTTTGTATATGTATTTAGGAATATTAAAGATAGGTTTGCATATTGTGGAAAACTAGAAGGGGGGGTTGAATAGTTTTACCAAATAAAAATCTCTTTTAAACTATTTAGATCGACTTATGTCAATCTATTTGGTCGTGTGTGTTGGATGTTGATAAACAAGCATATAAAGATATGTAATGAAAAGATAAGGGTAAGAAGCACAAAACCACAACGCAGTATTTATAGTGGTTCATTCTGAGGACACCTTCCTTGCCCTACTCCACCCCCGAGTCACCTACTCGAGAGTTTGTAATCACTACACCAATCTCCTTATGGCGGAGAAGCCTTCACAACGTCGCTAACCTTTTTCGGTACAAAGCTAAATACCGAGTTCTTTCACACCAAGGCGAACCATACCTAACACAAGCGTCGCTTACCCTTTATACTTGCTAGGCTAACCACCGAAGTTCTTTCACACCTTAGGTGAACTACACCTTCACAACGCCGCCTACCCTTTATTAGGTACTAGGCTAAGCACCTAGTTCCATTGCAATGGAGGAACTACTACCACACTACACCGCCGACTAATCCCAAAGGAGATCTACTCCTTTACAACATCATCAAGGACATCAATATCCACGGATCTAATGTTAGTCTATCTAGTACATCGAAACACACAATATCGAATGTACATCTAAGGCACCTTTCACTAATGCCTTTGATTAGATCTATAAGACACCTTTCACTAATGTCTTTGATTAGATCTACAAGACACATTTCACTAATGTCTTGTGTCTTCACTTCTAAGCACCTTTCACTAATGCTTCTTGTCTTGACTTCTAAGCACCTACCACAGTGCTTATCTTATGACGATAGATACCTTCACTAATATCTTCGCCTTGACACTTGAGACATCTTTCACTAATGTCTTTAACACCACGCTTCTTTGAAGAAGAAAGAGATCATCAACAAGAGGACTCAATAGCCTTGATGATGAGGAAGCTTGGAAACTCATGGACTTGAGCTTGCTTCGACTTCAAAGGTGGTGATCTTCCTTTAAAAGGAACCTACAAGATCACAAAAAAAAACTCACAAACATAGATCTCTTGGATCTATGGTTAGTGAGATTTAACTCGGGAGAAAGTATGTTGGGAGGGTGAGATCTAATGAAGACATGGCTCACTATTTATAGAGGAAAACCTACTATTTCCCGGATCCACGGATCCCTTCCACTGGGATCCGGCTAGCACAAAGCTAGGATCCGTGGTCCGCCTCCTCTTTGCCCATGGGTATTTTGGGTTATGGGTTATGGGTTATGGGTTGATTCATGGTTTTCAATCTAGATACAATGTACCTTAAGGATACATTGAACTTGTGTAAGTGGTATATACAAAACCATGGGTTATGGGTCAAAACCATTTGCTAGTTTTTATCTTTTAGTATATACTTACTTTTACCCATTTTAGTATATACTTGTTTTTACCCATTTTAGTGTACTTAATATAAGTATGTATTAACTCAATATGTAAACACTAGTTGTTGTATATGTATCTAACTCATAGAGTTACTTAAACTTGTTAAGCCAATATGTAAACACTAGTTGTTGTACATGTGTATCTAAAATATAGAATCACTTAATCTTGTTATAGTGTTTTATGTGAAAACGTAAGTGTGTTATAAAACTATTAGTTCAAACCATTTACGTATTTTATTTGTTTCGTTAATATGATTTTACTTTTGTTATCGACAAAACAATAGAAGATCGTAAAATATAAATAAACGTTTTTACGGCTTATTTGTATTAACAATCTCCCCCTTTTTGTTGATGACAAAACATAAAATTATTTTAAGGAAAAGCTAAAATTGTGAAGCGTTTGAATTTAGAGTTTTACTTTCTTCTCCCCTTTTGTCGAAACAAAAAGTGTTTGAAGAAAGCAACACATTGTTTTAAAGAAAACATGTGAAAGAAAAATAAAGAGTAAGTAACGGAATAGATCTCGTCTTACTCCCCTTGACGAGTCCATCCCTAAGTAAGGGCCAAGAAAGTAATTTAATCTAGATCACTTGCAACTAGGTTTGCTCCCCAGATGATTGCAACTTTGCAATGGGAAGTTATGAAAAGTAAATCTAGTATTGCAAGTAATTTGTAAAGTATTGCTTTGACATAAAGCTCCCCTAGCTTTAGGATGTCAAGGTCTTCATGAATGAATTGAAATACTACAAAACAAAGGTTAGAAAGCAAGTATAATTCACAATTCCGCAAATGTGATAAAGAAAAACATTAAACTTCACGGATCCCACGGTTCCTTCTAGTAGGGATCCGTCTAGGCAATCTTGAGGATCCGTGCGGTCGATGACTAAAATCAGCAAAGGTGATATAACAAGTAATGTTATCACACAAATGAGATATGAATACAAAGTAATCATATGCTCAAGCGAAATAACAAGTAGCATGTAATTCCATTTAATAAAACAAGAGTTATGATATACATGACTCAAAAATAAGAAAATAGACAATACATAACTAGAATTTCTTAGACCAACTAACGCTTGAAGCATAGACACCACTATAATCCTCTAGCTCAAGTTATGTTTAGGTTTAATCTCGTCGAAACGTTCGAGAGATGATAGAACATGAAACGTTAATCTTCTCGTACTTCATGTATCAAACTTTCAACATGTTGACAATGATAGCAATCTTTGTCATGGCTAGGTAGTGGTGGTGGATGAAATGAAGTGGCTATATTCAAAGGATCAATTGAAGTGGGTTGAGGGCCTCGAATGATGGAGGGATTGGTGGAGGTCCATTTAGGAATGGTTCGATCAAGAATGATGATGGTGGTAAGATGTCAACTTCCATAAGGTCGGTGGTTGACTTTGGTGATTTCTTATAATCCAAATAGGATTATATGATGGAAACGGCGAAAAGGAAGCCGGAGCAAGTATTGACTCAACACCTTGATTTTGAATCATTGTTCCTCCTAATGAGGAGAATGTTGTCGTGAGCGGATGAGACGGCCTAGGTGGTAAGTCCTCTAAATTGTAGAGGTGAGGTGATGTTTGTGGGGATGTAAAAGAGATAGCTCTAGGAACCAATGGAGATGATATTGTTTGGCCTAGGAGGTATGGTGGTGTTTGGCATAGGTAATTTTGTGGGTACTAACCTTCTAGGAATTGGTTTGATTGGTTTGACAGGAGATGATTCGAGTTAAAGAGATTTAAATGTACAACACGAGCCCTTTTGATGGGTGGTTCTTTGGTGGATAGGTTGTTACTTGGGGTTTTTCTCATGATGAGATGATTTGAAGAGATTACAAAGCTGAAAGTTAGGATGTGAGTGATGACTATGGAGATCCTAACAAGGTGGTTTATAAACCAAGAGATTTGGAAAGTGCATTTAAGCCTTAAGCCACTAAGGTTCATTGGAATGTGATGATTAGCATGCACAAGAGTCAACTCTGGAGGTTGTCTTTGTTCTAGGAACTCATTTAAGATGAGATGGAGTGTTTGAGTTAGGAAGATGAGTTGAAATGATTGTTTACCAAGATTTGTCATAGATCGTCATCCGGATCACGGTTCCCTTCTTAGAGGATCCGCCTAGGCTAGTTCTAGGGATCCGTTCGAAGCTTTATGAAATAGTGGAAATGATGTTTCAAGATCCTAGACCTACATCACCTTGAGTGTTTCAGTTCTCCCAAGTGTTTTAAATGAAGGGTGCTTAAGTGTTTGAAGGCAATAAGTGGTGTAGCTAATGATTGTTATTTATGGAAGGATTTGGAACTTTCAACAAGTACCAATGGATGAGCGAGGATGACATTAAAGATGTCAATTTAAGTTAAATGAAACTAAATGATCCTAGAGATCAGGTTGTGTCTTAGGATTATGTTTTTTGGAAAATATCCTAATGGTTATGAGATGGGAAAAACTAGGATTTGATCAACTTTGATCAATTTTGAGGTGAGATTGATTAATGATCAATATTGTCATAATCGAAGGATTTCTAACCTAGTTGTGAGAGATTATATAAGAAGAATAAAGTGTGAGTCTTGGGAGCGGAAGAGTGATGGATTTGAAATGGTAGATCTAACAAAGCCTTAGAATGTGATCTATGTGAGTTGGAAAGAATAGGAAAGGTCAACCTATCTTGATAAAGTCTTGATCAATCTTAAGACACTATGTTTAGCTTAGTGTGAGGTGTTCTAAGGGATGTGTTTGACATTAATGCTTGCAATTGCATTTTCATTTTTTAGGATCCCACGGTTCCTTAGATGTAGGGATCCGTTTAGTACAACATTTGGGATCCGTCTATCTCGCTAGATGTAACCTTTACTAAAGGTATGCAATGATCATGACAAAGGCATTATATTACAAGCTTTGTTTAAAGGAGTTCTAAAACTAGGATATCAAATGTAAGATGTGTTATTTCATGAAAGAGATAGGATTACATTGATAACTAATGAGTAGAGTAGAATTGATCCTATTTGACTATTCTAGGTTCCTTGAGTGTCTTCACTAGGAGGATCATTATGGGTATTGGTGGAATCATGAATGAAGAACGTCTTCATGAGAGATATGTTTAAGCGGTTCCATCATCTTGTTACAAAACGCATACAACGGACTTTGAAATTGAGGATGGAAGTGCATAACATTGTGATAGAGGCGTGTCAAGAACATTCCATAAGGGATGAGTTTATTCTTGGAGCCTTGAAGATTTGCAATTCGCCTTGCGAAGAATTAGGCGAGATTGTATGGTTGTTGTGTTAGCAAACGAGACAACATGTGAGCACAACAAGGTGAAGAATATCTCGATTTCCCTAAGACTCCAAATATTTTCACGTAGAATAAGAGCGTGACTTATACTCTTCTCGGATATCTCGTGTATGGATAATGTTTGGATTGGAGTAATATGGTCGAGGTTTGCATATCATGCGTGTTAATTCTTCCGAGAGGGTATGTGTGAACAATATGGGCTATTTTCTTCACGAAAATTGAAGAGAGAATCAAAAGACCAATCTTGGTGAAGGCACATTGTCCATGGTTTGAATTCGGAGGATGTGAGCAAAATGCCCAAGGCTTAAAGTGAATTTTGGTTTTGATATAAAACCAAAGAGATAAAGCGATCCTCGTTCTGAACGAGTTCCACTGACGGAAGAATTCCATTATGAACCTTGGACATATCTTCGTTAATTTCAAGAAGACATTCTAGCCCTATGGCTCTCAAGGAGGTATTGATACCTTCTTGAATTGTAGAGAGGTGTTCACAATACGTCCTTCATGGAAGTGACGGTTGCCGAGATTATTGAACCCGGACATGATTGCGGTGTGTTGGGCTCAAGGAAATGTTCGAGGTGTAGACGCTAGTGAGTGAAAATCAAACTCGTATTCATGCGTCATAGTTGAACCTATAGAAGTGATGGGTTAATAAGGAAGACGTTTATGGTCAACCTATAATAATCTAACGTTTTACTAGATATTTTATTAACAATTAGTATTTAGCTAACTCATGGTTTTGAAGCTCTAGTGGATTATTACTTTTAGAAAGATAGTGGTTTTAATCTTGCATGAAAACTTTTCGATGAGGACGGATCCCACGGTTCCTTTTCAAAAGGATCCGGCTAGTGTAACTTCCGGATCCGTGGATGCAGAGTGACGAACCAGTTTTAATAAAAAAATAGGTTTACGGTTATTGTACCATGAAGTATGTTTTATCCTACATTTTCTTTTAGCATGCATACATGACATCTAATGTATCACGAAAGAATATAACACATATAGATCAAAAGAAATGAAACACACATAATAACACAAACATCTTAGATAAAATAGATAGTTAATAATATTGCATTTCAATGCTAAGGATGATACAAAGGATTGGGTAAATGACCCAATATAGATTAACAACACAAAGTAAATGTCTCCGTATGTGAACTTCATCATAGGGAACACAAGTGCGATGAGTGTTAGGGCGATGAGTCTGAGTGCGATGTAAACCATGTTGATGTGGATCTTCTTGGTTTAGGAAGAGATGGAATGAGGAAGAAGATGAAGTTTTTTTTTTTTTTTTTTTTTTTTTTTTTTTTTGAATGAGAGGAAATTTTGAAATTGAAAAATTTGAAAAGGTGAGGGTTGAAAAATGGGCGTCGAGTGGGTTTATTAATAGGAAAGGAGGAATTTTTGAAATTGTGTTTTTGTTTTATTAGAAGACATAAAGCATAAGCTTTACATACTATGACTATAGACGAGAAAATAACACGATGTGAGAAACAAGCTTCTAACGAGCTACATGTAAATCATGTGTAAACACAAAAATCTACTCAAATAAAAGCCTAGCAAATAACACTTATATACTAAACAAGTATCATTTAGATATAAGTAGAAAGTCATACCTCGAATGCACTTAGGAATGTCTTTTACAAATGACAAATGTCACTTAGACGATTCCCGCTCTTTTGTGTCTAAGATACCTTCTTAAGGAAGGTATTCTTGTTACCAAGCAACTCCTAAAGCTTGGTGGGTATGAGCTTTGACTAATCAATATCACAAGGAAAATTAGTGCAATTAAAAAATATATATATATATAAAAAATGTTGTTATCAACTCAACATCCAAACATATAGTTTTTGAAAAACATGGTGTTTGTTTTTATGAAAATCCTTCTTTGTAGTTTTCAATTAACTATGGATCGTATCAAGTTTTTAAAGTACAATATACTTCAAGAAACTTGGTAACGAAGCTCTGATGCCAATTGTGGAAAACTAGAAGGGGGGGTTGAATAGTTTTACCAATTAAAAATCCCTTTTAAACTATTTAGATCGACTTATGTCAATCTATTTGGTCGTGTGTGTTGGATGTTGATAAACAAGCATATAAAGATATGTAATGAAAAGATAAGGGTAAGAAGCACAAAACCACAACGCGAGTATTTATAGTGGTTCGGCTACAAGGACACCTTCCTTGCTTTCTACTCCACTCCCGAGTCACCTACTCGAGTTTGTAATCACTACACCAATCTCCTTATGGCGGAGAAGCCTTCACAACGTCGCTAACCTTTTAGGTACAAAGCTAAATACCGAGTTCTTTCACACCAAGGCGAACCACACCTAACACAACGTCGCTTACCCTTTATACGGTGCTAGGCTAACCACCGAGTTCTTTCACACCTTTAGGTGAACTACACCTTCACAACGTCGCCTACCCTTTATTAGGTACTAGGCTAAGCACCTAGTTCCATTGCAATGGAGGAACTACTACCACACTACACCAACGACTAATCCCAAAGGAGATCTACTCCTTTACAACATCATCAAGGACATCAATATCCTTGGATCTAATGTTAGTCTATCTAGTACATCGAAACACACCATATCGAATGTACATCTAAGGCACCTTTCACTAATGCCTTTGATTAGATCTATAAGACACCTTTCACTAATGTCTTTGATTAGATCTACAAGACACCTTTCACTAATGTCTTGTGTCTTCACTTCTAAGCACCTTTCACTAATGCTTCTTTGCTTGACTTCTAAGCACCTACCACAAGTGCTTATCTTATAAAGCGATAGATACCCTTCACTAATATCTTCGATCTTGACACTTGAGACATCTTTCACTAATGTATTTAACACTACGCTTCTTTGAAGAAAGAAAGGATCATCAACAAGAGGACTTCAATAGCCTTGATGATGAGGAAGCTTGGCAACTCATGGACTTGAGCTTGCTCGACTTCAAAGATGGTGATCTTCCCTTTAAGAGGAACCTACAAGATCACACAAAACAAAACTACAAACATAGATCTCTTGGATCTATGGTTAGTGAATTTAACTTCAGGGAGAAAGTATGTTGGGAGGGTGAGATCTAATGAAGACATGGCTCACTATTTATAGAGGAAAACCCTCTTTTCCTGGATCCCACGGATCCTTCCACTGGGATCCGCTTGCACAAAGCTAGGGATCCGTGGTCCGCTCCTCTTTGCCCATGGGTATTTTGGGTTATGGGTCATGGGTCATGGGTTATGGGTTGATTCATGGTTTCAATCTAGATACAATGTACCTTAAGGATACATTGAACTTGTGTAAGTGGTATATACAAAACCATGGGTTATGGGTCAAAAACCATTTGCTAGTTTTATCTTTTTAGTATATACTTACTTTTACCCATTTTAGTATATACTTGTTTTTACCCATTTTAGTGTACTTAATATAAGTATGTATTAACCCAATATGTAAACACTAGTTGTTGTACATATGTATCTAACTCATAGAGTTACTTAAACTTGTTAAGCCAATATGTAAACACTAGTTGTTGTACATGTATCTAAAATATAGAATCACTTAATCTTGTTATAGTGTTTTATGTGAAAACGTAAGTGTGTTATAAAACTATTAGTTCAAACCATTTACGTATTTTATTTGTTTCGTTAATATGATTTTACTTTTGTTATCGACAAAACAATAGAAGATCGTAAAATATAAATAAACGTTTTTACGACTTATTTGTATTAACACATATGTATAAGAAAGATAGGTTTGCAGACGTATTGAATTATGACATATGTATTTATAAATAAGAAATATAGGTATGCAGATGTATACAATGCTAACATATCTATTTAGAAAAAATAAAGAACATGGGAAGTAAAATAAAAAAACAAAATGTTGGACTTGTGTAATAGTTTGGCTTGTTTATATAATACAAAATATTAACCTGTACATATGTGTTATTGTTTGTGTATTTTCTATAGTTGTAGAAGAAAAGGCGGGTCCTTCCGAGCAACCAAGCCAAATAATGACAAAAACAAAAAGGTATTTGGTGAATGATAGTATATATGTATTTTGTATTAAAGTTACGTTTTGTAATTATCTAAATTAATGGTGTACATAGGCAATATTGTATGTGCAGTTGATAATGGTTCAAAAGACATTACGGGACCTTCTATAGTTAAAGGCCAGAAATCGAAAGCTACTAAAGAAGAAATCCCCTAAACAAATCAGCGCAAACACTGTATCTACGACCTTGAGAACCAGGTCAAGTTCAAAGCCTTTGTACCTTGCGATAGCAACGCTAAAGCCTAATCAGCAGGCTTGCGTTGCTAAAATGGGCTTTGGTAACTTACTGGAATTCAAGTTTGATGGAATACCATCAAGACTTGGTTTTTATGTAGTGGACAAATTTGATCCTGAGAAGATGGAGATCAAACTCAAGAATGGAGCGTTACCGATTAATTCACAAGTTATAAGTGAATTGGTAGGTAATGAAGGGGTGAAACATAATTGGCTTCTTCAATATAGCATGGATGAAAAAGAAATATCACCGTCTATGGTTAAAGGAAAGATCCGGAAATCCAGATTGGTAGATTTGAACTTCAAGATTAATTTTGTTGTACTTTTTGCTAAAATCTTTGGATGTTGCCGTAAGAATGGGGCAGTTAGCTTAGAAATTCTTAAACACATAAGGCCAGACACTAAGTTTGAAGAAATAAACTGGTGTGAGTTTGTAATGCAAAGTCTCCGGATTGCAAAAAACCAAGGAAAAAACATCTGAAAACAACTTCTTATGCGGACCTGTTGCTGCGTTGATGGTAAACATTATGCTTTATAGTTTTGTATATTTGTGCACTTGTATACACTTATTAATTGATATAAATTAATTTTTTCTATAGTTGATTTATGTGGATGGAACAAATTGCAAGGCACTACCAATGGTCAGGAAACGACCACCCACATCCTCATGGTGTATGGAAGTACTAAGAGAAAGAGAGGAGGAGGAAGTGTGTGTATTATGAGGTGTGTGAGAGGTGTGGGGGTATTTATATCCCAGGGAGGACCATTCTTGCCAATATCAAAAGTTTAGGGTAAGAAGAATAAAAATGTCATAGGGACCATTTATAAAACTTTCTCAAACTTTAGATGTATTAGGTTTGGGACACATTTAACTTAGTAAACGAATTATTCGTGACACGAGAGTTACGCCATTGTTTTTAAAATAATATTTCCAATAAAAACGATATATAATGCGACTCGTATCTCAAATTAATTAAAACGATCGCTCAAATCGATGTTTCTCCAATTACGACGCTGATAACATCAAATAGTCTTGATTATTTAGTGTCAATTTCCCCCGTTAATGCTCATTATTTTTATCAATTTTAAGGATTTACGCTTGTTTTCCCTTTTTTTACACTTTCAGGTAAATTGCGAGCATTGGAGCTAAAGAGACACGGAAATGGAAACATTACTAAGTTTATCACGGTATGCCTATTTTGAAGAGGTTACGGCGTAACTAGTCTCTCACATTCGTAGTAACTATTGCGTGACCAGTCCAACTCATCATGAGGTTCTGGTAACTCCTTCCAAAGATTCGACGTAACTCCATTAGGTCAAAGAGGTTCCACGCCGCGGATACTACACGTAACTACTACATGACTTGCGGCGTAACCGTGATTATTGAAGACTACGGCATAACCACTTATAAGGTTCTGTAGTAACTAGCGAGATCTAGTGCATTCACGGAGGTTCTGGCGTAACTCATCTTTTGGTTCTGCTGTAACCTGACACGCCTATAAATACCCCGAATTCCAGCATTTCTATTCATCCCATTCCACACAATACTCGAAGAATGTGGGAAAATACTCAAGGAAGGTCTAGGAAACATACGGAGTTGTTTCCATGGAGAAGTCACACCATTACGATAAGCTTTAGCGTTTATTATTTCTTTTACTTTCAATTCATGTATTTCGTACCTTTGAATATTGAATTGATGTGCATGATTAATATGACTAAGCACCCTTTGGTGCTAGCCTAGTTATGATTCCTTAAATGTTTTGTTTGCGTTTACCTTTACTTCGTACAATTATTTCTAAGTGTATGCATGCATAGTTCTTTGGTAGTCACCCCTAGTTCGGTAGTTTTGAATGGCGGTGAGGCCAATTGCCTAGGAGTTATGACCAATCGACCCTAGGTGAGCGGATTTGAGACAGGAAGGGTAAGATATGACCAACCGACTACCTTTTCTACTGCGATTTGACCAAGGCGATCACCTATCGTTTGGATGAACTTAAGAATTGGGGGTGTAGTGTCTAAGTTCTAACGGCCGGGCACTCACTATTTAGAATCTAGCATGTAGCGGTACTTAATGACTCGGCTTAGGGGACCGGGAACAACGGGACTTATGGCGGTGCGCTGATTTCTCTGTGGTGGCATCTTTCTTTGATAGGTTAGGCGAATTGACCAAATCTTTGTCCTCTCGAATTTGACCCCACAAGTAATTGGAAGTAGGTAGCGTAGATATAACTAGTTAGGAGGATTGACTAGGTTAGCACCACTATTCTCTATTGATTTCCTTCACCCTTTAATTGCTTTTATATTCTGCATTCGTAGTTTAATTAATTAAAACCATATCAAACCATTTATATTATGTGACAATTAGACTTAGTAATTATCCACACACATAGCTCTTGGGACGACCTCGGCTTTACCATTCTTGCACTACACATGACCGGGTATCTTGCTGTTAGTGCATTAGGGTGAACCATAGGTATAGCGAGACACTATAAATATTAAGACACAGTCGGTAAAACGCATCAAGTTTTTGGCGCATTGCTGGGAGCTATTTTAGGATTTTATATTAAGTCATTTTTAATTTCTCTTTGATAAATGTCGGGATACAAGACTATGACTCTAGGCCCTTCACAGCTACCCCATTTATTGACCCGGAGAAGCAATTTGAAAAAATAGGATCTATTCTCGGTTCGATTCACAACATCTTCTCATTTCTGAATCGGACCGGTCGGACGGAACCGGAGGTCATAAATGAATATAATATCAACGACCTCACTATGGGCGATGTTTGGATCGACAAACGATGACCGCCAAGCGAAGCTTCACTAAAGATTCTCCTACGAAAATACTCCATTCCGGATCATATTATTCGAGAGTTACATGAGCTTAAGTTTTTGGAGGCGAAGATGAGGGCGTTCGGGATCACGTAGATGAAGTTCTCCACATCCTCTCTTTTCAGCGTCGGTACTCAGTTATTGATCATCGCAAGGATCTTTCCTATGACTCTCACTGGAATAGCAAAAAGATGGTATAACAAACTTCTAGCGAGAGTAAAGTATGGGAAAACTAAGAAAGGAGTTAGTCCAACAATTTGCCCTCCTTAAAAATGGCTAGGCTTACGGGAAAATTTATCAATTAGTGCAAATTGGAGAAGAAATGTTGTACCAAGCATGGGAAAGATTTAATGAACTTCTCTACCAATGCCCAACTCATGATTTAAACAAACATCAGATCGTATACGTTTTCTATCGAGGATTAATCGCAAACTCGAGAACTCCTTGATTCACCAAGACCCATTCCTAGCATGACTCTGATCGGGCCTTGGAATGTATTCGTGATTACGAACATTGCTATAAGTGGCACATGGATCTTGGATATGGACGAGAGATAACCCGATCATAAAGTAATGAAGACTATAACAAAACAAGAATACAACTACGGGAAAGTTTCAAACGGAGGTTGGAAAGAAAAGTGAAGCATGTAGGATTGAAAAAGTTAATAGTGTATTTGAGACCGATTAGGAAGCAATATTGAGAAAAACATTCTCGACCACATCAAGGAATCAAGAGAGCACGACGATAGGATTGAAAAGATGATAACAACATTCGTGAATAAACAGTCTCTTCTATTAAAGGTCACGAAGATAGGATAAAAAGATTAGAGAAAAGTGTTAGTTCATGTTCAGAAGCCATCTCTGATTACCTAGCAGCTCAGGAGGAAGAAATTGTCCACACGGTAGAAACTATCCTCGAAAAACCTTTGACATTTTCGAAAAGGTTAAGACGGATCGACATGGAGAAACAATCACTTTTGGGCCAAACTTTCTTGGTGAACCCTCTAATGATACTAATCGTCATGATACTACGGAAATTAGTTATGATGAGACTATTAGCCTCAACGAAAGATGCTCAATTTGTTTTGAGAACGAACTACCACAAAGGAAAAGATCCAGGATGCTTTACTCTCCACTTGCTATATCGGAGCCTAAACATGTATAGCATACAGCGGATCTTGGAGCTAGTATTAGTATAATGCCTCGTTCGATGTTTTTGCGAATGGGGAATTGGCGACTTAAAACCGGCCAAGATGAAAATTGAAATGGCCGATCGATCATGCAATCACCAATAGGAATTGTTGAAAATGTATTAGTGAAGATAAATAGATTCCTTTTCCGATGAGATTTTGTGATTCTAGATATCCACGAAGACAACAGGATACCACTGTCATTCTAGGAAGACCCATGCTTTTCTTGCTCGAACTAAAGTGGATGTCTTTGCGGAAAATTAACTACGGAAGCAAATGGAGAGATCGCCACATTCGGACCTAATGAACATTTGTCCACCTCGGAGAAGGTGTGTGCAAGCCCGACCCGGTGGGGATTTTGATGAAGCCCTTGAAAAGTTTCTTAGCGACCCCGGATCACGGAGAGGTTGACTCGGGAAGGATTTTGATGTTTTCGTGAATTTTGAGGAAGAAGATAACTTAGGATTAAGTCTTGAAGACCTCTCTGGTGACGTCGAAATGACCCATTGGCAAGACAACTCTGAAAAAACTTTCTTATGTCGGACCGACCGCAGTTTTATGAAATGGGGTCACGCATCCATCATAGGAATCCCACTATCTCGAAGATCTCATGCAAAATTGGGTTCATTGATTTTCACCCATTTATCGACCTGATTCCCAGTCAATATTATCTCTAAGGAATGCTACAACGGGTTATGGAAAAGGAGCTTGATTACAAATGAAACAACTTCCTCGGGATAGCAACAAATATACGAGTTTTATAGACACACTCGTTTCTAGTCGACTTTGTGGTTTTGGATGATGTTAGCGAATTCGTGGCGGATGGGTGGTGGGGTGATTTTGGAAAACCCTTTAAAGAAATATCCGGGCTTGATAAAAGCGAGAAGGAAGGACTGGTTTGGCTAAAGATTGGCGATGATAAAACTATTTTCAAAATGCCAAGGACTATCAAAACTTTAAAAATTGGACTAAAAGACAGGTTGAGTTATGCTAGACATTGCTTGGTATTAGTGAAGAAGATAAGGCCAAGGTTTTGATCACCCTACCAAAAATCAAAATTTCTACTTAGGTGTTTAGAACTTGGAGAAGGATCTGGCGTGATGAGAATTTGATCATTGGCTTGACATGGAATTGCCAGTCCGAGATGACGGACAAACCTTTGGTAGCCCATGACTCTGAGTCTAACAAAGACTCGTTAATAAAGAAAAGTGCTCTTTCTGGAGACAACCAATTATCCCTTTCTTTGTTTTATTTCCTTTCTGTTGGGTTTTGTGTTTTCTAACATTTTTTGCGAGGAGACAATGAAGTAATTCTGCTGCGATTCTTTGATCGAGCGAGTTGCGGCTTAACTCATCTCGATTAGTTCGCCGTAATCAACATTTTAGCAATGAGGATTCTTGACGATTACCAACTACGGCATAATACCATCTCCATGGTTATGTCGTAACCATTCGCTTCTCGGCTCATTCCGGGTTTTGCAAGTTACGGCGTAACTTTCTATTATTGGAGTTACGACGTAACTCTCTCCGCTTTTAATTCTTTATTTTTAAACACGGTAACATTGTATTAGTTTTTAAATGAACTTTGTGGGTGTGTTCCTGTAAACCCTCACGAGACTTCACTCGTCCACTTGGGACACCAAGTGGTTTAAAACTTGTTGCGTTCGCTAAATGCAACCGTGATTCCTACGAAAGTGAGTTAGGTTTGTTTTTCATTTTATTTTTTTTCTTTTTAGAATTATGCTTGTCGGTATTGTGATTTCGAGGATTGAAGTTTGCTCATGGCGCTTAACGAAGGCACGATCCTTTCGTGGGCCTTCTTTTTTTGGAGCAAATTTCGGGGAAGTTCTCGCTCTAATTCTACCTTTCTCTTGACTTTATTTTAATGCCTAGTACAAAAGGGACTTTGTACAACTCAAGTGGGGGACGGGAGTAGAATTATATCTTGAACTTTATTTAGCCCTCATTTTTCTAGTTTATTTTGAAAAATTATGCTATTTTTATATTTTGACATGTTTTCCGAACCTAACTAGATTAGACCTTAGCAGAGCACATCTGACCCTTGATATTACATGGTGAGATTAGCCTTATCCGTTTCCTATATTTTACCCCAAATCCACCAAATTATGAGTGTCTTGGGTAGCTTGTAAACTTTAGAACTTGGCCTTTGCATCATTTCGAGACCATAGGCGAGGTATGTTGAGTTAGCTCGATGTATTTGGAATTTTCGGTTTTAGAAGGCGTTATTATAGGATTATCACCCAAGCAGTCTACCATTGTGAGTCTATCGATAAGTCACCTCGACTTTTCGACCCCGTATGAAACCCTTTTGTTGCACTCCCTTTAGTGCAAGATACCCTAGATACACCCTTACGAGCCATTCCTTTCAATTTGTCACCCCAATATATTGTTTCATTACACCCTTACACCTTAGCCACCGTAGTCTTTATTTGTAATTAGGAAGTCATCATTTGCCTAAGTTCAAGGTTCAGTGGAAAGGTTTGGAAATCACGCTTTCATCGACAACAATTATGAAGATCATTGAAGACCCTAAATTCCCATTGTTCATCTCAAGTGGGGATGTTATGTTATCATGTATGTTCGAAAAAGAATAATAATAATAAAAAAATAGTTGATTCGGTTATGATTTTGTAAAGTGCAATGTTATAAGCACTATAGTATGAGCTTTATTGTTTAGTATCGAGGAGGCCACCTCGGTGCATTTGAAGATTGAAGTTGGAGTAATACCAAGCTGAAGAAGAAAGGTAGTGTGCCCATCACGACGTCCTCTAATGACACATCTACCTTGCATTTCATGATCCGGTCTCTAGACTTCTAAACTTGAACTTTGGGCGGACGGTAAGTGGTGATGACTTAGTTATAGATATAGACTACACCTTGTTTTCATTTACACCAATTATACATCCATGTCTTATCCTACCATTTAGTCATGAAGCGTGTCTAGGTGATGCGACAAGCAATCTTTGGTGTCTTGGCCATGGATTTGGTCATGTATCATTGATTTTGTCCACTTACGCCGTGACATGTTAGTAATGACGAGTCACCCATAACCTTTGTCGTGTCTACCCATATTGCCTTCGAGAATTGTTTAGCCCTTAACTCCGGTGGTGGAGATTTGTGTAACCGCCAAGCTTTTGATAGAATACATGCTATGTTGTGCATTTGAGTGATCACCCGAAATTGACACTTAGAATAGTTGAGAGATTTGAGTGTTTGTTCCCTTGGCGAGGTGTTCGGCTTTGTTTTATTCAAGCATAAAGAGTTTGTAAACTCATATTTTCGGGTTTTGGGAGATATCTTTTAGGAATCTATCTAATAAGGTCTACTTGAGGGCAAGTAGAGTTCAAGTGGGGATATTTGATAACATCAAATAGTCACGATTATTTAGTGTCAATTTCCGTTAATGCTCGTTATTTATATCATTTATATGGATTTCGCTTGTTTTCCATTGTTTTACACTTCGGGTAAATTACGAGCATTGGAGCAAAGAGGCGGAAATGGAAACATTACTAAGGATTTATCACCGGTATGCCTATTTTGAAGAGGTTACGCGTAACTCATCTCACATTCTGTGTAACTATTGCATGACCAAGTCCAACTCATCAAGAGGTTACAGGCGTAACTCCTTCCAAAGACTATGCGTAACTCCATTAGGTCAAAAGAGGTTCCACGCCGCGGATACTACGCAGTAACTACTACATCACTTGCGGCGTAACTAGGATTATTGAAGACTACGGCGTAGCCACTTATAAGGTTACCCGTAACTAGCGGATCTAGTGCATTCACGGAGGTTCTGCGTAACTCATCTTTTAGTTCTGTAGTAACCCGGACACAGCCTATAAATACCCAATTCCAACATTTCTATTCATCCCATTCCACACACAATACTACGAGAACGTCGGAAAATACTCAAGGAAGGTCTAGGGAAGCATACGGAATTGTTTCAAGGAGAAGTCACACCATTACGATAAGCTTTAGCGTTTATTATTTCTTTACTTTCAATTCATGTATTGCGTACCTTTGAATATTGAATTGATGTGCATGATTAATATGATGCTAAGCACCCTTCGTGCTAGCCTAGTTATGATTCCTTAAATGTTTTGTTTGCGTTTACCTTTACTCCGTACAATTATTTCTAAGTGTATGCATGCATAGTTCTTTGGTAGTACCCCTGGTTCGGTAGTTTTGAATGGCGGTGAGGCCAATTGCCTAGGAGATATGACCAGTGACCCTAGGTGAGCGGATGAGACAGGAAGGGTAAGATATGACCAACCGACGACCTTTTCTACTTGTGCGATTTGACCAACCTGATCACTATCGTTTGGATGAACTTAAGAATTGGGGTGTAGTATCTAAGTTCCTAACGGCCGGGCACTCACTATTTAGAATCTAGCATGTAGCGGTACTTAATGACTCGGCTTAGGGACCGGGAACAAGGGACTTATGACGGTGCTGATTTCTCTGTGGTGGCATCTTTCTTTGATAGGTTGGGGCGAATTGACCAAATGTTGTCCTCTCGAATTTGACCCCACTGAAGTAATTGGAAGTAGGTGAGCGTAGACATAACTAGTTAGGAGGATTGACTAGGTTAGCACCACTATTCCTCTATTGATTTCCTTTCTACCCTTTAATTGCTTTTATATTACGCATTCGTGG
This sequence comes from Chrysanthemum lavandulifolium, assembly GCA_022545495.1. NCBI lineage: Eukaryota > Viridiplantae > Streptophyta > Magnoliopsida > Asterales > Asteraceae > Chrysanthemum > Chrysanthemum lavandulifolium. The sequence goes on along the minus strand of CM040246.1, from coordinate 197,186,815 downwards.
TTTAATTAATTAAAACCATATCAAACCATTATATTACTGTGACAATTAGACTTAGTAATTATCCGACACACATAGCTCTTGGGACGACCTCGGCTTTACCATTTACTACACTACACACGACCGGGTACCTTTGCCCGTTAGTGCATTCTGATGAACCATAGGTATAGCGAGACACTATAAATATTAAGACACAGTCGATAAAACACGCATCGACGCATCGAGGAATTCTGAGTTGTCACACTCCATATAGGGAAGAAGAGGATATGGGCTCACGAAGACTTGGAGGTAATATTTTTGTAACAAAATAAATAAAACAATCAAATGACATGTGTTTTTACTGATATAAGAATCTGCGCATATGTATGCAGGGGTTTGTATGGAAGATGGGGAGGTACGTAGAAAACATTAACAAGAGTAGGAATTGTTTTGAGAAGACTCTTTGGATGGCAAAGGAGGTGTTTCCGGGAAATGAGGAGATTTTAGAGTTAGAATGTAAGTATGTGGAAGGGTTGAGGATGGAACAAGAAGTCCCATCTGGTGCAGATGCAAACACATGACAAACATCCGGAGGCAATGTCAATATGGATAACGACGTTTTCAGAACGCCGAATGTATCTAAAGTGATTGGTAGTTCAATCGTGCCGTCAAATGGTGTAGGGGGATTAGACTTGCCTGAATTTGCATTTGGAGCATAAACACATGCGCTTGTGATAAAAACGGCTGATCGAGTGATAAGTACATCTGAAAAGGGCAAAGGTGTGGAGACAGATGAATTACCTAGTTATAGTTTGGGTTTGACACAGGATTGGGAAGAAATGGAAGCTGAAAGGAATAAGGAGGAATATGAGAAATCCCAAAATCGAGTTGCAGCAGTTCCAATTAGTTTTTGTCCGCAGCTGGCTGTAGAAAATTAATGTCCTAAGAATATAGGAAGAAAAGAACAAGAGCCAACTGAAAAATCTGAAACACCGTTGATAAGACGAGTTGTGGAAAACATGACATCAAAACAACATGGAAAGAGAGAACATATAGCATCTGCATATACTAGGTCGCCATTTGTTGTTAGAGTTGTTGATTTTGGTGCCTTTACATGAGAGGAAAAAAGAATCAAGCATATGTTATTCCAATATTACGGAGAAGCCAAGTAAGAATACATTAATATATTTGTTTTATATTATGTATGCATATGTGCTTATTTTTTTGTATATTTGTTAATGTTAGCGAATTATTATATGCGGCAAAAGAGCGAAATCAGGCAATCGGACTTGATTAGGAAAGTTTGGGACAATCGAGCCGTGAAAGTAACATATTGTCCGCTTGGGAGATTTTTGAACTATAATGAAAGAAATAGATGCAAATTCTCCTTTTAGATGTTTTTACAAACATTTGTGGTGGTAAGTTTTTATTTACAATCTTGTTGACAACTTCATTTTTAATACAAATATTGCCGTCGTTTGTTGTTATAAAAATGTTTTATGCTGACTGCTGAAATTCCGCAACTACTTTTCTCGACTAATCGGAGGTTTGCCATGTTCGATCAATATGTGAAAAAGGCAATGGAAAAGAGGTGAAATTGAAGGAATTCAAAGGAGTAGATATTGTAAGTTCTATTGTCGACATAGACAAATAACATAAAACTAGTTAGTCGAACATATATTGTTATTGAAATATATAATGCGTATATCTTTTTGTTACAATGGTTTAAATGAGTTGAAATTGACAAGTGCATATATGTATTTAGAAGTTAGAAAGATTGGTTTGCATATGTATTTAGAAATAAGAAATCAGTTGGTTTGCATATGTATAATATAAGATATGTTTGCAGATGTGTAGAATTCTAACATATGTATTTAGAAATAAACAATAAAGGTTTGCAGATGTATATAAGCTTAGTTACTGTATAGAATATAACATATGTATTTAGAAATAAGAAAGTTATGTTTGCATTTAGAATATAACATATGTATAGAATCCTTTTGTTACAGTGGTTTACTGTTTGTAGAAATATAACATATGTATTTAGAAATAAGAAGTTATGTCTGCATTTATAACATTATGTTCTTCCAATATAATTTTTTAAAAAATGCAGGTTTTTATCCCGTTCAGTAATGATGGACAGCAAAAGTAGGCAAAAAACAGAAAGCAAGAGGGGTGAGAAAACTGGATATGAACTTGCAAAGGTGAAGCGTGTTGTTGACATAGACGGAAATGTTGCTGATGACAGCTTAGCAACAATTGTGGTATGTCATCCTATTATATATGTTAAATCTATATTTGAATTAGATTATTTAAAATACTTAATTACATATCATTACTTTTAAGTATATATAATTTTATAAAAATGTGTAATTTTTGTTTTTTCGGTAAACAAAGCATGTTGATTTTGGTAGATACTTGACAATCTTGAAACATAACAAAGCAGTGGATGTGTTCTTGGTAATTAAAAATTCCGAAGTTGAAATGGCAAACTGAATCAAAGGTTCCAAACTGTGGTGTTTTCGTTATGCGACATATGAAAACGTACATGGGTGAACAACTTGAAAGGTATGAATGTGGGTTGTCTGATGATGCGCGAAAGCAAGTAGCTCAGATAAACAAATTAAGGATCAAGTATGTCACCAAAATTCTGCTATGTGGCTGCAATTTACTATCAGCAAAAATCGTTGGAATGATGGATGGAAAGTGACAACGTGCAGTCTAAAAACCTATAGTTTATCTTTATTTTTTGGTTTGTGCTGGTTTAGACAATACATTTGAATAAGTAGTTTATGTTTGGTTTTATCAGTTGGTCGGAATGTTTTTTAGATGATGAAGTATTTTGTTGGTTTTATCAGAAGATTATGTTTGGTTTTATCATTTGGTGGTTATAAGAATGTACTTTAGATAATGTTTGTATTTTGTTGGTTACAAAATGATCTTTAGTTCTGCACTTGTGTAATGAATAACTCATATATGTGTGTGAACAGATTTACATGGGACTAAAAAAACAAATAAGAGATAAGGAACAAATGTATTAGTAATTATAACTCATATATGTGTGTGAACAGAATAAGTCATAAAAGTGTGAATAAAAACAAATGTATTAATTATAAACGATTATGAGGAATACATGTATTAGTAATTATAATTCACAAGATAAGACAAATATACAAACATGTGAATACATTTGCAACACATTGTCCTTGCACATATTAAATACAAGTATAAATCACATGTGATTTAGAAATAACTCAAACTTGCATTGATTCAAACCCAAATATTATAAGTACGTATGCAAGGCAAAACAGACTGTTGATTTAGAGGCAAACAAACATTTATTTTTTAAAGGCAAAACACTTATTTTTTAAAGGCAACACACACTTATTTATTAAAAGCAGTTTTGGAAAAAAAAATGCTATTACAAATTAAAGGTGTTCTAAAGGAAATAATCTTAAGAACAAGATAAAAAGTGTTCTTATACTTATTTTATTTCATTAATACGAATGGTTAAATAAAAAAATATTACTTATACAACATATGTATTCCTTTAAATCATTGTTTGACAAATACTTCATCATTAACATCTAAAAGAACATGTATTCTTATCGTATACTTACACACAAAAAAAATTAATTTGAAAACAAAATACGAATGTGTTGGATTCCAAAGATTTAATGTTGAGAGTATTTCTTGAAAGCAATTATTCCAAAATACAAAGTGTCTAATTTACAATAACATTATTTGTAAAAGCACATGTATTTTGAGTATTAAAGTAATGTATCAAATAAAGTCAATATTGAAAGAAAATACGAATGTATTAGAATAGAAAGGTTTAGGATTGAATGTTATGGAACTCCATACATTCATTAACAATGAGTATTAAACATTTAAAGCAACATAACTAAACATAACACTTATTAATAAAAGTTGATAAAGCGACTAAACAAGATGAAGCGTAAAATAATATTTATTTTATGCCTTGTGATTGAATAAGTCGTCTTCAAATCTTTAATACTCATTGTGATTGTCTTCAACTACTCATTGTGATTGATTTAAACCTTGGTTTCGTTCCCCTTGTATTTCTTCAAAATACAGGTGCGCATGTTGTGACCAATCTGACGACACATGCTACACCTACCAATTTTTGAATACCGTTTAATTATTCCCTTTGATCCGGAACCCTTGTTTTTTATTATGCCTTGCGTAACAACGGTAACACCTTCCAAATTGTGGTATTTGTCTATGTTTTCAGAATTTGTAGAAGACATGATTTCAAATCAGAAAATGAACAAAAAATAAAATCAGTAGTCTTCAGATGTATTAGGGTTTGAAGAATAATACTGTATAAATAAACAATACTGGGATAACAAATTTGCTAACAATTAGGGATTTGAAAATCTTTTGTTTTTTTAAGATAATGATATGGAAATTTGTTTTAAATATAACCATAAATAGAGATTTGAAAAAATATGTATATATATATATATATATATATATATATATATATATTTTAAGATAATGATATGAAAAATTGGTTTTTAAGTAATGATTTGAAAATCTTTTGTTTTTTTAAGATAATGATTTGTTTAAAAATACAAGTATTATAAAATATGCAAACAAAGTTGTAAAATTATATATGGTTTGCACATGTATAGAACTGTATAGAGTGTTAAATATATTTACAACTAGATTTTAAAAAGAATGCGCGAGATTCTTAAGAATTGTAACATACGTATTTATAAATAAGGAAGATAAGTTTGCATATGTATAGAAGTTTATTTAGACTAAACTATTGTTACACTCAGATTTTACAAAAGGAAAAAAAGATTGGATGAATAACAAAATTATAACATACGTATTTATAAAATTATAAATATTATACTGCAAAAAACAAAAACTGAGATTATAAATACTTAAGAAGTTGACAACAAAATTGTCTAAGTAACTTAAAAATAAACAATTATCAATAGGTGCAATAAAACAAAAGCTAGAAATGCAATAAAACTAAAAAAATGTTTCAAATAAATTCAAAATGCATAAAATGATTGCCAAGAATGCCATTATCAGATTACTCATTATTGTACTCTTCATATTCATCATCTTCATCGTCTACTGCTATGCCATTTGATTTTTTTTTTTTGCATGTGCGCATGTTGTGACCAACCTCATCACAAATACTACATGTACGTCTTTTCTTCTTTGTTTTTGACTTAGACTTTGCTTTTTCACCCGGGCCAATAAACCTAGATCCCCCGTGCCACAACCCTTGTTCCTTATGCCTTGAGGGACTTTGACAATGACTTCTGAAGGTGTAGTAAAGGTTAATAGATTCTGATAAATTTCTTCATTGTTGGCGTTGTTGTTTTCTTTGGAAGCTCAGCATCTAAAGAATCTTTCAGCTCGTTAATCTTTGACATAAACTCTTTTAACTTTTCTGTGTCATTCCTTAAGCGATCAAGACAATACTCTAATGTTGCATGAGCATCGGCAGCTAGGTTGTCCGTTTCTTCAATGCATGGACCATATCGATGCCTCTTTTCTAGCAAATAAGTAGGCAAAACATCTTTTCTCCAGTGTTTGCTAATGTACAGTTGTGGAATTTGGTCAATTCCATTGACACAAAAAATGCAGAAAACATGACGACACAAGTATCCATGTCGTCCAAAGTGGTTACATGTGCACGTAACCGTTCCATCCAACTCATTAAGAACAACCTGTAAAAAAAATTTCACTATGATTTAGTTGTTTTCATAGAAACTGTTGAAATACAACAAATATGGATAAACAACTTTTTAAGAGTTCAAAAAAATGATTTAAAAAAATACATGTGCATTAACAACAGTTGCGTTACTTTTGCTTTTTTGACGAATAAAGCCAACTTTAGCCCCATCTTCATGGTTAACACTTATGTGTGAACATGAATACAGCCCTTCGAGGATCTCTTTTTGTACCTATGCACGACATGAATATGCAGAAAAGTTAAGGAATTTGTCAAAATATATAGTAAATTTATAACTTTTATATATTCATACGTAAAGATAGTATTACATCTCTGCAAATTGAATGAGAATAAACTTGAAAAGCATGCCATTCAATAGGTAAATCAGTAAACATTACCGGGGTTGATTCAAAGGTATGGTTGTCCATAACACGTTGGGTATACCTTTGCTTTTCCATAGCAGCCTCGAAACAAAGCATAAATTGTACCAACATGTTACCCGAATGAGAATAAATCCGGAAAAATGTGTTTGAGATTTCGAGGTGAGAGGTGGTCTTCATTAGACAACACATGGGCAAATCCTTAAAGTAACAGGAATCCACCTATCCCGATTTCAAACATTTCGACAACCATTTGTTGCGGATAGATTAAACATTCAATAAGGCGTGCAATCGTTCTCAAACTCTTGGTCCAATAACACATTCTATATAAGTTTATGAAACATCTTCTTAAATTCGCATCGGACTCTAGCTCACCACATATCCGAAAATGCACAAATGTACAAAATTGAATCAAGTTTGTTTATGATATAATGAATACTACAATACACTAAAAACACATGTGAATAATAATTCCAACATAAAATTAATAAAACCCTAATACAATAACAACACATGTGCATACTAACTATACCTTTCGGGTAGTTTCGGGTTATGTGCCACATACATAACCGATGAATTGATTCGAGGAAAAGCGACCTCAGCGCTTTCTCAAGGCGGCATCTTGATTAATGTGACCAAAGTGGCGCTTTTCCATGAGCTTGTTTAAAAGCGATAAGAATCCATTCATACGACTCGGATGTTTCATCACTCATTAATGCAGCCCCAAAAGTAACGCACTTTTGGTGGTGGTCTATGCCCGTGAAAGGGACAAATATCATCCGATACCTTAGCAATTATTTAAAAATTATGATTACAAAATCGTAAAAATCATATAAAAGTTGATGCAAATTAATTTAATATACATAATTAAACATTACCTATTAGTGCAGTTTGTAGCGTCAAATGAAACCACATCACCAAATGCATAATAATTGCATTTCATGGTCTCATCCGCCCAGAACATGCGAGAAAGAACATCATTAACACATTGGTATTCAAAAGTGAAATTAGGTACATGTTTCTTCCTGTCATTCATTTTATCAACAAGCATTTGTGCATCCCTTGGGCCAATATATTTATTAAGCGACCGTCGAAAGTTCTTCCAATCGGATGGCTTACCACGTACCTTGTGGTAACCACCCATAAAAGCTACTCTAAGACGATGAGCTTTGGTGGGACCAATATTAGAAAGTGATGCTCGATGAATAAACAATTTATCACTAAAATCCAACTTTCGTTTTGCTGTTAAAAGATCCATATTATTCGCATCTAACAGTGGATGATTATGGTTTCGGTAAATCATACAACTTATAGCGGGGTACCATGAAGTTTTTGAACTTAACACATGCCTTGCAATCGGTGTGATGAAGTTCGAGTTACGGTTTTCCTAGTTTTTAGCATCTTCCTTCTGGTTATCTTCATTTAATTGTTTATCGACCAAGGTATCATTGACTACTGTTTTCCTAGGTAATCCAACTTTGTTACATAGTATATATTTATGAGTAATATCACCATTCTTACGCTTCGTGGTGGATTTCCTAATTGAGAACCTAGCCTTCTGAGCATATTCTAGGTACATGTTGTACGCTTCATCAAAATTATCAAAAACATCACCTTCGGATGGTTTTTCTTCAAATGGAACTTCTGGGATCCAATACTTATGACCGTTTGGAGTAGGAACAACTTCATCATCGGATTCACTGCCTTCGAACTCAGAGCGATCTATACAAATGTTTTGGAAAAATTTATATTTTCAGTATAGATATAACATAAATACATATGCATACAGTCACAAAATAACTCACATATACAAATTATATAATATGAAAGACAAGTCGACATTTAATATGTAACATACTACAAACTCGATTTTATATAGTATGAAATACGAGTGCAAACTAATGTATTTGTCTTATTAACTTTTATGGATCACTTAATTATAAGATAAATACTACAATCATACAGTCTAAAAAATAACTCACATATACAAATTATATAATATGAAAGACAAAATCGACATTTAATATGTAACATACTACAAACTCAATTTATGTATACTATGAAATACGAATGCAAACTAATGTGACTGTCAAATAAAATTAAGAAAACCCTAAAACAACTGCAACATATAACGATTAATTATCGATAAATACATATGCATACATTATAAAATTAACTCACATATACAAATTATATAATATGAAACTCAAATGCACATTTAATATGTAACATACTACAAAATCAATTTTATGTACTATGAAAATAAGAATAAAAACTAAAGTGACTATCACATAAAATTAAGAAAAAACTAAAACACATGATCATGTTACAACGAGAAAATACAGAAACTATATAATATGGGAAATTAAATAAAAAAAAGACATGATAAAAACCAGAATGATCATGTTCATCAGAGTTAACAACATCATCAACGTTTACAGGTTGAATAACATCATGTGAAGGTGTTCCATGATGAGTTTCATCAATTACAACTGTTCCACTAGGATGACCTTGAGCAGTTTTTTTCACGTGTGGATGCCATTCATGATTCTACGGGTTTTTTTTATGAATATGATGATAATAAACTGGTGATTGTCGTGGGTTTTGTGGTGATGATAACGGTTTGTTTTAGGGTTGATTACTGTGATAATGATTATCGTGTAACCAATCCCAAAAATAAAGGAGAATTTACTGATTTTCATTGAATGTAACAAATACACATTCCCGAAAATGCCCCTGAAATAATATAGAATTAATAATTAAAGGATAATTAATTATCTATTTTCGATTGGTCCTTGCCGGTTCGCAATTCTCGACCTTTTTGTGGTTACGAAAATAACTCTACAATAATATATATATATATATATATATATATATATATATATATATATATATATATATATATATATATATATATATATATATATATATATATATATATATAAATATACTTCAACTTAATGAGCGTCGACGAAAAACTAAATTTGATTCATAAACAATCGCACAAGTAACGATGATACAAACTTTTACAACCCATATACATTACTAAATTTTCACATGACACATTATTAAGACAAGACTATATATAGTAAGTTATACCATGCTAATTTAGGTCACGTGTCGGAGCTGTCACCCACTTTACTTTGACCTTCCATTCCAGATTACTTACTCCACTAAGGTGAGTTCGTAGCCTTACTTTAAATCCTTAATACTTGCTTTGTAAATTTGGGGTGAGATACATGCTCGTTTTACTTTGGACCAAACTATACATTGCTATGTAAACTATTACGTGTTAGCCTAAGCACTGTAACCCACTATGCCCATTAACATGAACCATCAGTTACTGCGGGAAGCACGAGTGTCATCGATAGATCTATTGGGGTGACTCCCCCATGTGGTTTGACCGGATAGACAAAATAAACGTATACCATGTTCACCTTAAGTGTCATGGGTAAGACACTTACGGGGCCTTTATACCATGTGCTACTTACATACTCCACTATATTAGCTTCGGTGTCATGACTTAGTGCTAGCGTAATAGACTTTTGTATGGCATTATATTCGTTGTAATGTCCATATGCTTAAAACTTATGGTTCACTTTACTACTTTACTTTAAACCTTTGAACTCACCGACTTTTCTTGACTTTTTAACATGTATTTCTCGGTGCTTGATTTCTTGCTTGGTTACTTATGAGGCAAGGCATTGTGGTAATGTGCATTCGAGAAGTGTTTTACTGTGAGACTTTAATGAATTGTGATGAGAGTATTTTATTTGGGACGAGATGATGTAATGACTTAACAATGTTGCAACTACCTTTTATTTTAATTAAATGTATTTTAAAGCGACTCATATTACGTCTTTCTACATGTAAGTGTGTGATCTCATACCACGTCACACCCGGTTACCCATTTCTTTGGGTAGATTTGGGGTGTTACAATCGTAACAAGGCTATTCATTCACCGTTGAACCAAGATTAGCGAGGCGATCGACTTTTAACTCGATCTCTTGAAAATAATCATTCACGGATAGATTTTCAATGGCCGTATTACGGATCTCGTTGTCGAGTTGAATAGCACGAGCATCCTTATTATCATGAAAGATATCATTAGCTGCTTCCGAACACCATGTGAGGAAGCACTTATCATCAATAATCATGTCCACAAGTTTGGGAGAGATGTTGGAGTACATCCATGACAACTAATGAGCCATTAGAATCATGCAATGGGTCAACGATGGGCGAACTTCGTGGTTGAAGGAGCTTCGCGATGATAATGTTCATCATATGTTTTGCATAAGTGTTTAAATTATGCACTCAAGAATTGTACTTTAATTTGTCGAGATCAAGGGGTGTGGGGCTACACTCCTTGATGCTAGCAATCAGATAAGCTTTATCGATTGCTTGCTTTGGTGGATTTGGTGGTGCGTTTCCTGTCATGATCATATGACAAATGCAAAATTATGCAACCAAAAAAATAAAGATCATGTGCCACGAAAAAAAAGATAAGTCGAGAGTTTGTAGAGGAGTTTTGGATCGATTAAGGTTTTAGAGATATTTAGGGAAATGATTTTAAGGCTCTGATACGATATTAGATTAGGTTAATACGAAGAGAGTTATTTTATATCCAAACTTTTCTTACATCTGGGACTCATCTCCACCATCCAATCTAAAAAGAAATCGATTCTTGAGATTAAAAACATTTATTATTTCACATAATTTTATAATTTAAATATCTCTTAACCGTTAATCGTTAGCGAAAATATTTACACCGTCATGACGAGCATTTATTTATCTTTTATAGGCGGTGACTTTGATATCTTTCGAAAAAAGAAAAAAGCGTTTTTCACGTTTTTCGTCTTTTTCGATTTTTGAAATTGGGATTTGCATGAAATATCGTATATGATTTAACACTAATTTGAAGATCACGTGTGATATTGGTGTTAAATCACGTATGATATGTAATATCATATGTGATCTTCGTGTTAAATCATATAATATAAATCACATATGATATCATATCATATATGATTTAACACTAATATCACGTGTGGTATTCAAATTAGTGTTAAATCATATATGATTTTTTCACTGAAATTTCGATGCGTAAAAATGAAAAAAACTTTTTAAAAAGCGAAAAACACGATTTTTTTTGTGAAAGTATGTCGAAATCTATCTATGAAAGATAATTAAATCTTCGTCGTAATAATTTTTTTCGACGACGATTAACGGTTTGAAAGATATTTATATTTGAAAAAAAAGAGATGAAATTAGGTTTTTAATTGTTGAGATTAATCTCATCCATTAAAACTAATAAAAATAAAGGGTGAGATTGATCCTAAAAAAAAATTTGTTCTCAAATGATCTTAAATCTAATACCTTATAATATAATTCTTATTAAACCAAAAGAATAAATCCAATAAAATAACTTGAAAAAAAGTAATATGAATAGTAACTTAAAGTAAATAAATCTCCATGGATCAACTAATAGAATCACCTAATACCCATCGACAATGCACATCCATTCATGTTCTAGTATTTTGTCACAACTAGTGATCATCTGTATTTTATCTCGCAAATTCGAAAAGGAGAAAAAACAAGTTACGATTGATCATATAGTCTACGAGTCAAAGCCAATTAACTTCTTCAAGACCTTTCCATATTATTCCATATGTTTGCTTGCAAACAAAAAATATATTAACAAGTGAAAATGGAATTTGCTATTGTAGACAATGACTAATAACTTAATCATATTTTTGCACTTTCTTCTTCCGAAGTATTCACAAAAATCTTATCTTCACTCTTGCATATACACGACTTCCAAACTTCGTATACAAAAGAAAAAAAATGACAACTTTGGAGCTTGTTTTCATACCGTCCCCGGGGGCTGGCCATCTGCCACCAACGGTTGAGCTAGCCAAACTTCTCCTCGACCATGATCAACGGCTTTCCGTCACTGTTATCATCATGAACCTCCCATTCGAAGCAAAACAAGTTACCGAGACTCCGATATCCACTCCTCGTTTAAGCTTCATCGACGTCCCTAACGAGGACTCATCCAAGGACCTTATCTCATCCCACACATTCATGTCCGCCTTTCTCGAGCACCAAAAGCCTAAATTGAAAAATATAGTCCTCAATATCACTGAGTCTGACTCGGTTCAACTTGTTGGATTCATTGTGGATATGTTTTGCATAACCATGATTGACGTTGCTAACGAGTTTGGAGTTCCAACTTACGTTTACTTTACATCTAGTGCATCAGCTCTTGGTCTCATGTTTCACTTACAAGCTAAGTATGATGACGAGGAATATGATGTTACGGAGTTGAAAGACTCGGATTTAATGTTGTCCATCCCGAGTTATGTCAAACCTGTCCCTGCTAGGTTGTTACCTTCAGTGCTATTTGATAAGCAAGGTGGGTCAAAAACGTTTATTGATCTAGCTAGAAAGTATCGTGAGTCGAAGGGAATAATCATAAATACATTTCAAGAGCTTGAAAGTCATGGGATCGAATTTCTTATAAAAGGCGACCCCAACATCCCTCCTGTGTTTCCGGTGGGCCCAATACTGAATCTAAACAACATGAAAAATGATGGTAAAACCACCGAGATCATGGCATGGCTAGACAACCAACCAAAAAGCTCGGTGATTTTCTTTGTTTTGGAAGTATGGGAAGCTTTGGAGAAGAACAAGTGAAGGAGATAGCAGTTGCCTTAGAACGAAGTGAGCATAGATTTTTGTGGTCACTTCGCCATCCACCATCAAAAGAAGCGATGGGGTTACCCAAGGAATATGAAAATTTCAAAGAAGTCCTTCCTGAGGGTTTCCTTGAGCGTACATCGAAAAAGCGTCCGATGGATTCGTGAGAAGATCCACCTTTAGAGATGGCATGCCTGCTCTTCTCTTTCATTTCTTTCACTTTCTTCCTCATATCGCCATCACTCATCAACCTTCTAATCGAACTATCAATTTTGTCCGCCTTCACCATCATCTTATTGCCAAACGGACTTATGATGGCCCCAAGATCAATCCCAATTGGCGCTGCTATACCCATGTCCACTACCAACTGAAAAGCATTGAGTTGTTGCTCAGCGTAAAGTGGCCAAGCTGCTATTGGAACCCCACACCATATGCTCTCCAATACTGAGTTCCAACCACAGTGTGAAACAAACCCTCCAATTGAAGAGTGGGACAACACCTCCATCTGTGGCGCCCATCCTATTATCTTTCCCATACTCGATGTTCTTTCAAGGAATCCTTCTGGCAGGACTTCATTCAGGTTCTCATATTCTTGAGGATGTTCAATCTGTACGATCCAACTTTTCTCCTTTAGTAGTGGACAACGAAGTGACCATAGGAATCTATGTCCACTTCGTTCGATGGCAACTGCTATCTCATTCACTTGTTGCTTGTCAAAACATCCCATGCTTCCAAAGCATAGGAAAACCACCGAGGACTCCGGTTGGTTGCTTAGCCATGTCATGATTTCTTCATGAGTCGTAGTATTTTTTGCTATGTTCCGTATGTTCAGAATTGGCCCCACCACAAACACCGGTGGGATGTCGTCCTTGTTTCTTATAAAGGAATCGATGGCATGGCTATCAAGTTCTTGAAATGTGTTGACCAAAATGCCTTTTGTCTCTCGAAACTTTCTAGCCAGGTAGAGAAACCATTCGCATCCACCTTCCATATCAAACACCACTGAAGGTAATATCTTCACTGGTACCATATTGACGTAACTTGGGATTGGTAACTGCAAATCCGAGTCTTTGAACCTGGTAATATCATGCTCACCCTCATCATGCTTAGCCTGTAAGTAAAACATCATGCCAAGCATGGCTGCACCAGAGGTGAAGTAAATGTAAGTGGGAACTCCGAATGCTTTTGCAACATCTGTCATTGCAACGCAAAACATGTCAACAACAAAGCCAGCAAGTCGAACCTTGCCAAACTCAACCATTTCAAGGACTATGTTTAGAACATGTGTCTTGTGGTGTTCGACAAAATCACGGATATAGGTGTTGGGTGAGATGAGGTCCTTGGTCGACTCATCGCTAGGGATGTCAACAAAGCATAGACGAGAATTAGGCGTTGGAGCTATGATATTGTGCTTTGGTTGGAGGGGGAGGTTCATGATGATGATGGTGATGGAAATCCGTTGATCACGGCCGAGGAGGAGCTTAGCAAACTCAACCATCGAGGGTAGATGGCCGTCTCCGGGTGATGGGATGAAAATAAGCTCCGAGGTGGTCATTTCGGGAACTTGCATAACATTATGTGTATTTCAAGTGGAATATCGCGTTTGTTTATATAAGTAAAAGACTGGATGTAAACAGCAATTGAAAATGATCTCATATCAACCACAATTAATTGGTGTCTTAGCGAGTGGTAATCCGTCATGTCACTTGACTAATACTCCATAAGTCCGTATATCATTTAACATTACCATAAGTATAAAAATATTCGTAGAAATGCAAGAAACCAGTTTTATATGCGTACGTGTAAATATATTTAGAAAGGGACACGTTTAAAATTAAGTAAAACAGTACTGAAAAAAGTGACAACATTATCATGCTACGTAAAATGAAAAAGCAGTCAAAGTGAAAAAGTGAAAAAGTAAAAAGTTTAATGGTCGAATGAGAGAGAAATATATTTATGTAATTAATCCTTATTAAAGCACCAATTCTTAAAAGTCTGATAATTTATTCACGTTTATACAACCAATTAAAAGCATATCTAAAATTAAAAGCAATAGATTAAAACATGCTTTATTAAAAGTCTGATGAAACTTTCACGATGTCTGATTTAAGCAATACAACATAATTAAATATAAAATAATTAAGCAAACTAATTAATGTTATTTTTAAAACACCCAAAATGAAATTAATAAAGCAACACGAAAAGCTCATACAATTTATGAGTTGATAGTGCATACCACCTAAATAACTATAAGCTATGACGGAGAGTCAAATAGGTCGGGAAGAAAGAATCAAACTTGTCACGAAGATTATGCCTTGAAGAATGTTTTAAAAATCGGATGGGACCAATGGGTTCGATCGAAAACCGTGTCGCCATCGGTTCGGCTAACCAATATGACCATCCGGAAGCGAACTAGAGGCCCGTTAAAACCGATCAAAGTGGTGAATCGGTCTCATCGAGATCTATTTCTCGGTTAATAGTCACGAAGTCTTTCATGGCCATACGCCTTGGTACTACTATATATATATAAAGGAAAACCAAAAGTAAAAGTAAAAATTTGAAACTATTAACACATATTGAAAACCGGGTTGACACGATGCGCTTCAAATCCAGGTGGGTTGACCTGTTTAATTTGACCCGTTTTGACCCGACATGTCATATTGACTCGGTTTAAATCGACCCGTTTTTCGGCAGGAGCGGTTCAACGGTTGAACCACCGGTCGAACAAGACTTCAAAGCGTTATGTTTAATCCCAAATCTTCAAACTTTTTTATTTTTCGTTTAGAACCCATAAACTTTTTTTAACACAAAACGATCATCATTATATAAATATATTATCTATAAGTTTTTCTTCAAAACAATTATAATGTTTTACAATTATGAGAAAATATGTGCTAGTTAGTGCATTTAACTTTCAATAAGCTAAATACGCTCATTTAAAAAAGATGAAATTAAATATGCTTAAATCTTTACAAAATTAATAATTTTTATTTTATTTTGGGCTAATCATATTCACGCTAATTTTAGTCACCATTAATCCCATCCTTGTTAGTTTTACGCAACAAGTAGCGATGTGTTATTAGTTTTATCCTATAACCGATGTAATGTTTACTTTCATTTTCATTAAATGATTTTATATGTTGTTTGATAGATGTTAAGAATTGTGTCTAGACTTTAATTATCGTATAGTACAACCGTTTGCAATTGCATTTTCATCGGTTCACGTTCTATTTTAAGCGAATAATGTTGAAACAAACAAAGACCTTGATAGATCTTGAGCTCGTGGATCGTTATGTATGCCTATGTAATCACAAGCACAATAAAAGACAATCTCTACTACTAATGTTTATCGTGAATATAAACACAAGTAACAAATAACTAAGAACTTCTTGATCCTCTATGGATCTTTATATTAACTAAAACCGAGTTTTTCCAATCGATACATAACTCTTTCTAATGTGTTCCTTTTATAGACAAGGAACCCTAAACAATATCGCTAAACCGTTTCCCAAGAAACGATAATCATAAAACTAAATAAGATATACACAATCACTTCCTAATAAAGCTCATGTATATCCACACTAAATAAACTAAATACGGAATAAACACTTCCGTAAACAAACTAATAACTATTATACTTCAGCAGATTATGTCTTCGCAGTAATCCACTTCTCTTCAAGAGAAACACTTCGCATTAATATCAAGATAATCCAAACTTCACATAATTCCCAACAATCCTCCCTAAACCGGAATTTGACTTGTTAAGTTCCAGTTTCTTGATAGATCTTACAACACCGGAGGATTGGGCACAAACAACAAAGAACAAAGAATCCAAAGAACATCTCTATGATGAAGAAACTCGAAACTCCATATCTTTGCAAAGAACAAATGACAAGAGGTACATCAAAACAGATTAGTTTCATACTATTCTCATCACATCCGGTGTGTTAACTCCCGTGAGAGGTGAATCATTGAAAATAAATGGATTTGATGTCTCTTTACCAATAGCCATCACTACCGGAGTAGCCATATGTTTAAGTTCGTAAACTATGGTACACCGATAACCATCTCGATTTATTGGCAAACCAAAGAACCATATAAACGGATTTGAAATGTCTTTACCGTAGCCGTTTGCTCGGGACTAGTCAATTCTTAGAATTGGTGAATTGAGAACCAAATATGGAATGCCAACGCCTTTACCACAAGCCATATACATGTGGGCTAGCCAATTCTTGGATTCCAAATAGGAATAAACCATGGTGAATTGAAAACCATACAACACTCAAAGAATAAAGCATAGGTGGTTGCATACCCTATGATTTTAGCAAATCATTACGACTATCAATGATTTGATGTGTCTTTACCAAAGTGTGCACTTTGGACTAGCTAACTCTTTGACATACACAAAGTATATCGTGAGTCAATAACCAAGAAAATATACAACAAACCCGCAAGAAAAGTTAGATAAAACCAAAACTTTTTTTTTTTTTTTTTTTTTTTAACTAAGAAAAGAAATAAACAAAACAAATATTACAAGCGAAATATTACAAACAAGATGAACCTTAATGTGACATAAGTCGATTTTTAATCAAACCAACACATTGAGTAGCATGAAGTTCATCATTGCCAACCGGATTAGAGGCACTTCCAACTTGTGTCTCAAAGAACCTTTCCATAAAAGTATCGATAAAGGATAAAGCTTATCCGATAGCATACACAAAATCATCCCACATGTAGTCCGTACTACATGAACACAAGGCAAAGGATAAAATCTCCAACTCTCAATCTCCCACTTATGAGAATTCTTCCAAATAGAATACCCTTTACCATTTGGAGAATGAGAATCAAACATAACTCAAGATCACCCACATGATATAAACCGGACCCGTTGTTGAATGAAACTTATAATCTTGAATGACATGTTCATACAACATTTCAAATCATGTCTAGTCACCAAATGAAGAATGTCTTTCAAGAAATTAAACTCAAGAACAAGATTATCCAAATTTATAAACACTGTTAAGCTTTCCGCTTTCCAATCAACCAAGACCACATGAGTTCCTTCAGAAAATCATCAATGATCCAACTTCAATAAAGGTAGATTCATCACCTTGAGATCTAAATCATTATTCCTTGAAGCATGTTTCTTAGCCAATCTATCGTAACTCCTTGTAACCAAACTCACGTCCCATACCAACAATGTTATCGTGATCAAGTCAGATCGCCCCCGAATCGAGAATCACTTAACTCCACACGCTGGACAACATTTG
Organism: Chrysanthemum lavandulifolium; assembly: GCA_022545495.1. Taxonomy (NCBI): domain Eukaryota; kingdom Viridiplantae; phylum Streptophyta; class Magnoliopsida; order Asterales; family Asteraceae; genus Chrysanthemum; species Chrysanthemum lavandulifolium. The sequence goes on along the minus strand of CM040246.1, from coordinate 197,168,768 downwards.
TAAGAAACCAAAGAAGACTCAGAAACAACCATATCGTAAGAAGGAGTAGCATCGAAGTTGTATCGGAAGGAACAACCGGAGATACCATCAAGGCAAAACAAGATCAAAATTATCCACAATTTCAACTGTTTTCGTCTCTTCGTCAGAGGAACATCGACATTGAAGCAATATTTTCCAATTGAGAAGAAGAAGTAGAACCGTAAGATGAAAACTTCATAACCAAATTATATTGTCTAATTAAAGCATCATCGACAAAGCCATGATTTGCTTTATTGACATACCGTAATTATACATAGCGTAATTCTTCACAACTCTCCTCATATAATTCCTCTTCCGAGCAACTTGATCATAGGTTTTCTCTTTTGGCTTTATTTCTTTGATCAATAAGAGCTCTTCTCTTTGCAGCAGATTCTTGCTTCCTTTGATTACCAAGTGCCACCATTTTATCCACAAAATTATCATCATCAAAAGATTCTCCTAAGATAAGTTTGTCAAGATTTGGATCGATGCACCTTGAGAAATATAACCATCCCATTGATCATCGATGATCGTAGGAAAGAATGCATCAAGCTCTAATTGCCTTTCGTGAGACAAATAGAAGCATACCGATCTTGAAGAAATTTAGCCACAATACGACTCTTCCGCATATTCTCATAATCAACAAACAATCTAGCTCGAGCTTGATTTTGTTCTTCATCACTATTCACGAATTCAAGCAGATCATCAATCACGTGGTCCTGTCCTTTCTCGTAAGATGTCTCACAGAACCAATTTCAAGCAGAACCAATGTGAGCTTGAAGAAACAATCAAACCCACATCGAGGAAATAGGTTGAGACAATTCCTCAACAGTGTAGAGAAAACTTCGATGAAGCATTCAACTTATACATTCTCCCAAAGAATAAAAACCTCTTCATCATCTATCAAGGTGAAACATTTAGTTGTTCTTGTATAGACGAAGTTTGACCATGATCAAGCAACCTCCTTAACTAGATCATCGCAGATGCATCAACCATATGTATCTCCTTTGAAGTGTCATCAGATACCTTATCCAAAGATTGTCTTCTTCTTTGCTAGTATATAGAATAGGCTCCTTGCTAGACTCCTTTCTTCGTGAAGATTTAGCAATAGGAGAAGAAACATCGATGTAAGTGCCACATCACCAATATCTCAAGAGATTCATGAAGATTCTCTTCATCCTCCTCCTCGTAAGAAATCAAACTACTCTTTTACCTTTCGACTTAGTAATTCCTCCAAGTGCTCAACTTTAGTCTCCAATTCCACAATCTTATTACCAAGAATAGACTTGGTTTCGCAAGTTCTTTCTTAAGACCACCACCTCACCGTAAGCTTGTTCATCGAGCATATAATGAGGTAAGTGTAATAGGATCCTCATCAAGATCGGTGATTGCTCATTGAAATTGGAACTTCAGAGACTGCTCAGAGCAACATTAACCCGATCAACATTAGAACATCCTTCACCAAATGGAGTCCTAACAGACTTGGTGTAGACAATCTATATCAACACGAAATTCATCAATTTGACCCCGAACTTCATCAATTTGATCCCGAACTTCATCAATAGGAACTTGGATAAGTGCCGGACTAGGACATGGTCTAGGTGAAGGTATAGATGCCTCAAAGAACAATGAAGGACCCTCATCACCATCTACCGAAAGATTTCCATCAAGAGGAATGGAAGAAGGTAAAACAACATTAATCTCATTAGCGCCTCATTCTCCGAGGTAACATGGCAACTAACAAAGGAAAATGTGTCCTTCAAATTTAGTCCTCATTGTAGCAAATAACTTAGAGTCAAAACACTTATGGGATGAAAAGCTTGGGTTTGTGTAGAAACATTCAATATCATCTCAGAAGAACCTAGGGTACATCAAAACTTACCCTTTTCCTAGTTATATTTTCTACCATATTATCAAAGATATACTTAGAGAAATTATAAGTCAAACCCTTAGATAAACAAACAATACCACATCCCATTTGTGTTGAAAACCGATCCCATCCTCCGACTTATTGCTCATACATCGTAGCAACGTATGAACCAAGAACCTCCACATAGGACAAAGCTTATTTTTCAACCACATATATGTCCTCGTACTTTGATATCCAATCGCTCTAAGCCCTTCAAGTACCATCGTAGAATCGAATGATAAATTCCATTCTCATCATCCAAGCGAAGTTGTCTTCGATCGGTTCCTCCGTCACCACATACACTTTTCCATCAACACTTGCAACTATCTCAAGATCACCTCTCTTTCTCGCCGATGCCCAAAATTGAGTAATCAAGGTTTCATATATAGCATTTGGAGAATGCGTCAATGCATACAAAATCTTTGATCTTAGTAAGAAAGAAATCATCGGCCTATACACCTCATCTCCTCGAGCAGTTCCAAGAAAAGCAACCTTATTATGATCATGTTTAAATTGAAGCGCCATGAGAGATTTTGAAGATTAGGGTTAAGATGTTGCACAAAAGGAAGTGTTTTTAATGAGAGTAATAATCGAATCACTTAATGTGGAGCGAAAATATGCCGTAGAGAATAAATAGAAATTTCCCAATTTTGGTCAAAGTTGACCAAAGCTGACGTGGATTTCTACTTTTAATCGCATTCACTTATAACTTCGGTAGAAACGAAACCATTCTCAATGAAGTAGAACAATCGCAGAAATGATGACTTACTCACGAAGCTTCAAGAATATCTTTTACTTTGTTTCACCCACACGCATTAATTCTCTTACCACTTGAACCCGCCTATAAAACAATCCCAATGCACACGACTTCTTCATCAAAATCCCCAAATAATATTTCAAACCCTAATTCCTTCAATCCTTCAAAATTAACCATAATCAACATGAGTACCAAACCCGAGATCATAGATCTCACAACAACATCCTCATCATCATCATCATCATCTAGTGAAGATACCAATCCATGGTTTCACTATTTTCCAAAACCATATCCACTACCAAAGAAGTCACCCTTTCTCCTCATCGAAGATGAAAGTGTTGAGAAACCAAGTGTATCTCGTCAAGATTCGATGACTCCTATAAGGAGGGAACATCTTACTCCCAAACCTCAAAGACCTAGGCCTCAACGAAGGCCACGAGGCAAAATCCACCACTTCCTATGGGTAGAAAGGTGGTGCTTGGTCTCTTGGCATCATGTTTTGGTGCATCATCACATATCGTATCGAGGAATGGAAAAGGAAAATGATGTAAGTTGTTGTATGATGGAAAGAGTAGATGATGCACAAATGAAAATCTTTCCTTCTCATCTCTACCACAATCGCCTTCAACTTCTTCGCTTTCATCAATCCATCCTCTCCATTTTGATCCTTAGCATCTTCGTTAGGGTTGGTTATGCTTATCACAAAAGCATAGCCAGCTTTTAGTGTGAAAGATGTGAGCAGTCATACTCATCGTGCTCATCTTCACTGCAATTTAGATGTTGGAACGGATGATATGTAATAGATTAGGACTAGTTGATCATGTAGATGTTTTTGATGTTGCTAGTACTCTGAAAACTGTAATATGTAAACTGTTTCTTGAATGAATGAATGAATGATCTATTTGTTTCAGTACTTCTTTTGATTGAATCATATAACTTCAAGATTTCAACTTCGTGAGGAAACAAATAACACACTTCAAAGACAATGAATTCAAGAGAAACAAGCTTAAGCTTTCTTGACCATATCTCAACCGATCGGGGACAACCATTCGCAAAACAAACACGTAAACATACACAAACCAACAAAGAAACACACTAAAATTACATTAGCGAGGTTAGAGTTAGTTAAAACAACCAAATATACAAAATTACATAGCAAAATGCAAAGTTATACGAGGCATATCCTCCCCGAGGTTTATGCCTCCCTTAAACTTTGCGCTAAGGGTTACATGCCAATATGGACCACAAGGTGTTGAAACCTTGGTCCTTCAAAAGCCTTTGTTAACAGATCCGCCACATTATCATCAAGATGAATTTTGACCACATTTATCAAATTTTTATCATATGCATCTCTTATAAAGTGGTGCCGATTTCAATATGTTTTGTTCGACCGTGAAAAACCGGATTTTTAACAATGCATATGGTACTTTGATTATCAATAAAAATTGTTGTGTTCATGAAATTATACCCATAATCCAACAACCGATTTTGAATCCAAAGAACTCGTCCACAAAGAATTAGCAAAGACCACATACTGCTTCAAGAGATGAGGTAGCCACAATAGTTTGTTTCTTGCATTGCCAAGAAATCAATCTCTTTCCAAGGAATTGGCAACCTCCAGGTGGTGGACCTCCTATCCAGATTAGCACCAAGATAGTCACTATCACTATAAGCTTCCAACTTAAAAGGAGACTCTTTTGGGTACCAAAGACCTAGAAAAGGTTGGCCTTTAAGGTACTTAAAGATCTTCTTAACAAAGATTGAGATGGGAAGTCGGTGGAGTAACTTGATGTCGCGAACAAACACTCACAAAGAAAAGTAATATCGTGCCTTGAAGTGTTAAATACATCAAAGACCCAATCATAGACTGCATAAATGAACATTCACAGTGGATCACTTCATTGTTGGTCTTTGTCTTTGAGCTTCATAAGGTGTAGTAGTGATCCTTACACCCTCCATACCAAACTTCTTCAAGATGTCCTCACATATTTGTCCCGACCGATAAAGATACCATCGTTTCACGAACTTGAAGACCCAAAAGAAAGTCATCTCCCATTGCACTCATCCGAAACTCTCCTTCATAAGCTCCTCAAACTCCCCGCACCAAGCTTCCTTTGTGGATCCAAAGATAATGTCATCCACATAGACTTGCACAAGAATAATGTCGGTGGAATTCTTCTTTAGGAAAAGAGTCTTATCAATTGCACCTCTTCTCGTAACCATGCTTCAAACAGAAATGTAGAGCCTAGCATACCGTGCTCGGGTGCCCGATGTAGTCCATGAGAGCTTTGACTACCTTATAAACATGATTAGGATGATCCGGATCTTCAAATCCTTTAGGTTGAGTGACATACACCTCCTCTTCAATTTCACCATACAAGAATGCTCCTTTAACATCCATTTGATAGACCATAAAGCCCATATAGGATGCATAAGCTAAGAAAATCCAGATAGCCTCAACTCTTGCCTTTGGTGCAAACACTTCATCATAATCGATCCTCCTCTTGTCTATAACCCCGCAACTAATAAAGCTTTGTTCTTAATGACAACACCCGAGCATCTCTTATTCTTCGTAATCCATTTAGTCCCAATAGCATACTTACCATCGTGTAGTGGTACCAATATCCAAACCGCCGATTTTGAAATTGTTGCATCTCATCCCGCATAGCTTCAAGCCAACTTGAGTCTTCAAGAGCCCGAGTAACTTGGTTGGTTCCACTTGTGAGAGAAAACAAGCAAATGACAATGTTGATAGTACGTGTGATTGTCTCTCTCACGATTTGAGACATAAGAGACAAAAGCCACCGTCCATATTTAGAACATGCCACAGCACCTCTTGTTCTAACAGTGCATTAGGATCACCAATTATATTAGACCGTGGATGAACATTGTTGATCCTTGTAGTAGTGGTGGTGTTGACATCAATTGAGGAATCAAGATTAGTCATGTGAGGTTCAAAGTCGAGATCATAGGAAGGTGTGTTGAAGATGCCGCTTTAGGTTGATGATGACCAAGATCTCAAGGTTTTGGAAACCTTGTATAAGGTTCTCCAAGGTCCATTGACACTCTAGTAGAAATAGGAGTAGAGTCAACATGTCTTTCACCGAATTGGAGAGGTGAGGAGAAACAGAACTACCTTCGCAGAATTGAACTTTCCGCCGATTGCATCACTTGTACTATTTTCAACATTCCTCTCAAAGATCTAAATTGGTGCATACTCTTGTTTCTTCATCCGCAAGGTCCTCAAGATAATAGAATTCATCTTCACCCACATCAGTATAATCTTTAGAAGTGTCACCTACAAAATTGTTAGAGAGAAGGAAGGCACTACAATGGGTTGTTCATCATCGGACCCATCGTCGAATGAGCATCCAAAGTGTCGCATTAGTAGTTGGAGATGCTTCGTAATCAGATTTTGATTAGCCATATGTCTAGCATAACCCAAGTAATCGTCAAGTAATCAAGATCAAATGACCAAACATGACCCCGTCCTTGAACATTAGGCTTGTCTTCAAGATACCTCGATTCAATGTCTCCTCAATCTTCTTAGCGATACATTGTAAACTCAGATGCCTTACTATGAGCGTATACCCCACAATGTAACCATCATCGCCTTTCTCATCAAATTTGCCCAAAGGATCACCGGTATTCAAAATTGTCACTTGGCGTACCAAACGGTTTAAGGTAATGAATAATGTGAACTTTCCCAAAAGAAGTTCATATGGTGTTTTAAGATGTGGTCTAGTAATGGACACTCTATTGAGTACATAACAAGTCGTACTCAACAAATTTCGGTCCAAAACATGGTAGGAAGTTTAGAGTCGCTAGCATTGATCTTGCACCTCTATTAAGGTTCTATTTTTCTTTCTCGCCACCCCATTTTGTTGAGGGGTTCTTGGAGTGCTATAGTCCCTTTGATTCCCTTTAACCCGCAGAGTTCTATTAGAATGGCATTTTGAACTCGTACCATTATCACACCTAATTCCTTTCACCTTTTGTTCAACCGATTCTCAATAAGGGTAATGAAATCTTTCAATATTTCGATGTTTCATCTTTGGTCCTTAGAAAGAATACCCAACAAAATTTGCTAAAACCATCGGTGATCACCGACAAAAATATTTATGATCAATGCTTCTCACTTTAGTTGGACCAAACAGATCCATATGAAGCAACCAAGAGGTTCGTAAATAATGGTTATCACTGTAACAGAACACCTTTATATGAGGCTCAGGTTGCTTTCCTTTGTTGCATGCAACACGCTTATGATCATTGGTGAATACTTTGGTAGGAAGACCTTGAACGAGGCCCAATTTTAGAGAGTCGGTTGATGGTCTTGAAATTGACATGGGCCATCCTTCATGCCATTTGGTGGACTCATCCACGGATGCTTTAGCCACCAAACATGTTAAGTCACCTTGGTTGGACATTAGTTAAGTTGAATGTATCTGATTGTGACTGCGAGGAACCTTCAGAGAATTGAAGTTCTTCCGGGAGTTTGAAGTCTTTAGACAAAGACAAGACATTCATCCTCTGTGAAGAGTACTTTGTTCTTAGTGTCACGATTTGTGAGACCGAAAACAAATTGAAGTGTTGAAGTTCCTTGACATAATAAACATTCTCAAAGTCCGGTGAGGTGTTTTGATGGTCCCTTTCCGATAATTGTCCATCACTTCCTCCAAAGGTTACATTGCCTCCTCCTTCAATGGGTATAAAGTTATGCATCATGTCCCTGCTTTCCTCGACATACTTCTAGAACAACCACCATCAACAATTCCAACATCTTTATGCTTAAGGGATGATCCCGAGATGCCCATCAAGGCAACTGATCATGCCTATCCTCTCAAGTACTGACTTGCAATCAACCCAACATTATCGTGACCATCATTATCGACTCCTCATGTTGCTTCCAGTCCACATTGCTATCAAGAGTGACCAAAGCAGCTTGATCCCTTTGATGTTCTCGCCTCCTTCCGACATGCCGATAAGAAGTGTATCTTGTCTCATCACCGCCTTTCCTGTCTTTGCATTCTCTAGAAAAGTGACCCATCTGTTGGCATGTGAAGCATTTAACCTTCCTCTTGTCAAACCTTTTGGATCACGTCCTTTGAATCCAAACCTTCTTCCACTCTTCGCTCAAAACTCTTGATGTCCATGGAAAGCATAGCCAACCGCCACTTCACTTCATCTCTTCCATCTCAAGTGGGTCCACTTGATCAAAATCTTCATAGGCTAGATCCCGCCGAGGATCATAATCAAGAAAGAAAGATCCAAGAACATCTTCCATAATTCCACCGGATCTAGGAAGAGAGCTTGATGAAGGAGCAAGATAAGATGATGATGGATATGGGCTTGGACCATAGCTAGACTTTGGAGTAGAGGCTCCAACAAATGCAAGATGACTAGCGTAAGAAGATGATCGAAAAGGGCTTTACATCATGTTCAAGAGCTTTAAGTTTGTGGTATGACTCATCAAAGGTAAGCATATCCAAACCACCTTTAGCTTTTAAAGCTATGCTTACATGTAGCCGTGGATGGAGGTAATGACCTCGTAAACTTAGAGTTACAAATATCATTATCCGGCTTTGCTCAGAGTGATTCAACCGACTTAAGATCTTGTGAAACTTATCATAGCCCTTGTGAATTCCTTCCTCTTGAGAGATTTGAAAGTCCCAAACTGTTGTCTTAGCATGGACTTCTTCGCCTCCTAGACTCCTCATTCCCACCGAACTTCGCCTTAATTGCTAACCATATATCCTTAGCATCTTGCATGAAGTGAAAATCACTCAAGTGATCCTCGTGAATAGCTTGCGTAAGAATAGTTCGACCTTTGTTTCTCTCTCGAATCGCCAAAGAACTCTTGCTAGCTTTGGGAGGAACATTCATCATATTACCAAGAAGATCCGTGGTAGTTCTCTTCAAACTGCTCCCCTTCATAATTATCTCGCCATAGATTCCAATCAATGTTGGAGATCCAGCTCGCATCTTCATAGCCCAAAGATCATATTCCTCCCTTTAAGGTAAGGAAACTTAGCATTGCTATTAGAGAGACTTAGTTGTTGCAGATGGGTGGAGTTTTGGTTGTTGGTGAGTTCAAGATCAACATCCGAACCGTGCATGATGATTTTGTTATGGTTGTATGGGTGTTTAGAAAAGCTTGTCCTTAGTATCGTAGAGACTCTCACGAGGCTCGATACCACTTGTTGAAACAAACAAAGACCTTGATAGATCTTGAGCTCGTGGATCGTTATGTATGCCTATGTAATCACAAGCACAATAAAAGACAATCTCTACTACTAATGTTTATGAATATAAACACAAGTAACAAATAACTAAGAACTTCTTGATCCTCTATGGATCTTTATATTAACTAAAACCGAGTTTTTCCAATCGATACATAACTCTTTCTAATGTGTTCCTTTTATAGACAAGGAACCCTAAACAATATCGCTAAACCGCTTTCCAAGAAACGATAATCATAAAACTAAATAAGATATACACAATCACTTCCTAATAAAGCTCATGTATATCCACACTAAATAAACTAAATACGGAATAAACACTTCGCATAAACAAACTAATAACTATTATACTTCAAACAGATTATGTCTTGGCGAGAATCCACTTCTCTTCAAGAGAAACACATTAATATCGGCATAATCAAAATAATTCCCAACAAATAATAGATAATCCACATCACTCTAATCACATAAAAATTCCCAACAATATATGATTGTATTAAATATTGTGATTATGAGAGCCCTATAAATTGCGGTTCATTTGTAGTTTGTGACGATCAATCTCAATGAAATATATTGGTCTCAATTCTCTCTATTTTCTTCTTCCATGCATTGGTTATGTGTTATTGCTATTAGGTTGTGGTCTTACAATACGTTATCAACACGAGAGTCTCAAAGTGCAATCATTGATTTTGACCGGTATGTCTTGATGTCCATTTATTTAATAATACGGTATGCATAATGTGTTCTATTATTTTGATCGAAAGAACTAATGGACATATGTGTAAACTTTTGTTAGTGTAATGTAGATACGTAAACATACATATCTAATCATGCAAAATTTGATGGTACACTCCATACTGTGTAAACTTGTTTGCTTAATGTTTTTTTGGTCCAATGTAACGTTTGAATATGTGATCAAGATGTTCCTACGTAATAATCTAAATGATTTCTTTGTTCGCTATAGTATTTATCCCAACAGTTAAACAAAAACATAATATGACTAGATGTATTGAATCATGTAAATCTAATTCACACCCCATATAGTTGTTATCTACGTGCTAGGATCTATAATACCACTTATCTATAAACATGTGATGCTATTATTTTACACAAACCATCTATGCAGGTATGCCGAAGTTTTGGCAACCGGAACGCCACTGATGTTGCCCCCGATAACCCAACAACAATCTGACGAGGCTTTACCTAGTAAGCTGATGCGCATATCAACGCTTCTTGCCATAAGTCCTGAAACGCTTAAAGTAAGATACAAACAACTATTTCAAAACAATAACCCACCACATGTTGCTAACTTCGCATTTAACATTGAACCGAAATTCTATCGGCGGTAATAACCAAAATTGAAGAAGATGCGGCCTGGTATACAAACAAGTCCAAGCGGTGCAACAAAAACATAGAACCAGATAGGCCCCACTGGCATTGTCAACAATCGGGGATGCTAGTAATACCAAACTACATGTATGAATTGCAAACTCAGATTAAAACTATAACCTACTAAACTATAGACAAAAATTGATGCAAAATACGATACATAACAACTGCAGCTATTGTTGTAAGTCGATCATTGCCGATGTAACTGGCGAAGCAACACTCACATGGTATATCCTTGAGGCACATTCTCTACTTTGGGTCTTCTCAGAGGTTCTCAGTTATGTTTCTGACCCTGACCCATACAAGCTTCCATCGATTATCAAAGACCTCCAAAACACAAAGCACAGATTTGAAGTACACTTTGACTATGGCAGCAAAAAAGGGAAGCCACGGCTAATTCTTGACAACGTTGCTGATGCATCCGCTCTCGCATTACCACCGCAGATCTGCAGAACCTTCACGGTCGAAGCCTACAATTTATAAAACAAGCATACAAGTTTTAACCGACACTCTACCACCGCCCACTTTCACTTCACCAAAAAAAAGCGGCGATCAAGCATGCGAACCTTCATCGGTCGCAAACAACTATTTGAGGCACCACCAAAGATCGAAATGTCACCCACAAAAAGCCAAGGGTGACCACGGTGCCGAACGGAGGTGTGTTAAGAAATTATGATCATAGTAATGTGAGAGTCGTGTAAACACTATCAGATTGAAGTATTTTGGTGGTTCTACCGAAATCTCTAATCGGATAAAACTCAGATTTGAAATTGAGAATATGTTTTGTTAGTTATGAACCAGAACCAAAAACGAATTATATGACCAAAAAACTGCATAGCGGTTGTAACTGCTATAGCAGTTACTTAATAACCGAACAGTTAAAATATGGGACAAAATTGTTGGTGATTTTGCATCACCGATATTATTTAAATGTAATGGATTAATTTAGGTGACCAATGTGTAATCATGATAAATGTTCAACAAGTCGGGGTTGTGCGGTGCACACTTGTATGACGTTATTATGATTGCTATTGAAGTGAAGCCCGAATGAAGGGGTCCGGGCGGCGCCTGTGCAGGTCCAGGCGGCGGCCCCTGAGGTCAGGGGGCGCCTGGTTGGGTCAGCTGCCCTTGGGTCCAAGAGGCGGTGCCCTAGTGCGTTTAACATAGCATTTTATACCAAATAAAATTTTCGACGGTATGCCCTGGACCACCAAGGCAGCCCGCTGGACCTACCTACCAGCCGCCCCGTACCCCGTCATTCGGGCTTCGCTGAATAGCAATCATAATAACGTCATACAAGTGTGCACTCCGACAACCCCGACTTGTTGAACATTTATCATGATTACACATTGGTCGCTAAATTAATCCATTACACTTAAATAATATCGGTGATGCAAAATCACCAACAATCCTCCCCCATTTAAGTGTAATCTTGATTAACTTAAAAGAAACTCATAACAAACAACAAGCGATGCATAAATGAAATGTCGAGGCGATTGAATTTCACATTAGTACATTAGCATTCAAATATTCGAATATAAGAGTGTCACTAAGTTGAACTCCTTATTCATAGTGAATACATGAAGATAATATACACAACAGTTTTACATTCACATGTTCCACTTGACACTATGTTTTACTAGCTTGTGTCCTATCCTTCAATAAGCATATCAAAGCCAAGTCCCAAGCTTCTTGAAGCGGCTAAACTTCATGCTTATATAGGTGGTTCTTTACTCTTGCACTGCACATGCAATTTGTCAAAACCATTAAGAAATATAATTTCAACCTCCTTTATCTTACGATTCGAACACATACCGTGGGATGATGTAATTATGTGTTCCAATCCAAAGATATCAAGCTTTCCTCATTGAATTGACATTTAACATTCGTTAGATGGGAATTGGGTATCTTGATACAAGGATTTAATTAGGTGGACTTTAAACCCATCCCAATAGCCGCCTTGCATACGAGATCTCTTGCTAACCCTTTGGTTAAATGGTCGGCTAAATTCGATTGAGTTCTTACAAACTCACGGATATCACACCATTCATGATAAGCTCACGAATCATGCTATGTCTAACACCTAAGTGTCTAGACTTGCCATTGTACACTTGACTATAAGCCCCAGCTAAGGTAGCGGCACTATCACATATGATAGAAATGGTAGATATCGGTTTAGCCACAAAGGAATTTCATAAATCAAATTCCTCACCACTCAACTTCATTACCGGTGCGACTAAAGCAACAAATTGAGACTCATAGTTGAGTTTGTAATACAAGTCTGTTTCTTTGAAGCCCAAGAAATAGCACCTCCTCCAAGAAGGAATACCCAACCACTCGTGAAGAGTGATCCTCATATTATTTATCCAAGCGGCATCGGAATAACCTTCTAAAGCGGAAGGATAACCACTATAAGTTAAACCATAATCTATGGTTCCTTTCAAATCTTGAAATACTCGACCTAGAGCTTGCCAATGTAGAGCACCGGGATTGCTAGTGTATCTACTAAGCTTTCCCTGAAAGAAAAGCTATATACGGTCTAGTGCTAATCATGGCATACATAAGACATCCAATAGCTCTAGAGTATTCCGGTTGAGACTTTGGATTTCCTTTATTAGGTCGAAACTTCACGGTGGGATCTACGGGAGTATAAGCAGGAGAACAATTAGCAAAGTTAAACTTTGTCGTTATCTTCTCAATATAGTGTGATTGAGAAATAGAGATACCCTTGTTTCCTCTTTTGATTCTAATACCAAGAATCACCTCAGCTTCTCCCAGATCTTTCATATCAAAATTAGATGATAAGAAATCCTTTGTCTTATCAAATTGATCTTGGTCAGTACCAAAGATCAACATGTCATCCACATATAAGCAAATTATCACTCCTTTACCAGAAGCATCAAATTTGCTATACACACACTTGTCAGCTTGGTTTAAAGAAAAACCATTAGACAAGACTACATCATCAAACTTTTGATGCCATTGTTTTGGTGCTTGTTTCAGACCATACAATGATTTCTTCAATATACATACCTTGTTTTCATGTCCAGGCATCACAAACCCTTCAGGTTGTTTCATGTAAATTTCCTCATCCAAATCACCATTTAAGAATGCAGTTTTTACATCCATTTGGTGAATAACTAGATCATGTATGGCTGCAAGAGCTAACAATAATCTAATAGTGGAAATCCTAGCAACAGGAGCATAAGTATCAAAGAAGTCAATGCCCTCCTTTTGTCTAAAACCTTGGATAACCAATCTGGCTTTATATTTATCTATGCTTCCATCCACTTTCATCTTCCTTTTAAGGATCCATTTACTTCTAATGCTTTGCATCCGGAGGCAAATCGGTGACTTCAAGTATCATTCTCGCATGATAGAATCAATCTCACTTTGAATTGCTTCTTTCGTAAAGCAACATCCCTAAAGCCATTGCTTCACTCAAAGTCCTTGGATCCTCCTCAATAATGAGGCAATATTCACGTTGAGATAAAGTCGTATCTCTTGTTCCTTCAACTAAATAAAGTTGAAAATCAGACCCAAAAGACTTAGCTTTTCTTGTCCTAGTGCTTTTCCTAGGAACAAATGGACCAGGTACATCATCAGTACCTTCAACATCATCTTCAACTATCTTACTAGAAGATGGATGAATCATACCTCTTGGTCTTGGTATAGACGTAAACCGTTCTTCATCAAATATTGCATCTCTTGACTCTATTATAGAGTTCACCGACACATAATCATTAGGTTCTATAACATAAAACCTATAACACTTGGAATGCTCAGCATACCCAATGAAGATACAATCTATACCTTTCTCACCCAGATTTTTCATTTTGGGTTCAGTCAATCTTACAATTGCTCTACAGCCCCAAACCCTCAAATAAGTCAAATTTGGTACCTTCTTGGTCCAAATTTCATAAGGTGTTTGTTTGCTGTTTTTGTTTGGAGTTCTATTCAGAATATAACAGGCTGTCAACATAGCCTCACCCCAAAACCCTTCACTTAGTCCAGAATAGGATAACATGGAATTCACCATTTCCTTTAAAGTCCTATTCTTCCTTTCAGCCACACCATTCTGTTGTGGCGTGTAAGGAGCCGTGGTTTGATGGATTATTCCAGTCGATTGAAAATAAACTGGATCATAATACTCACCACTTCTATCGATCTGAAATACTTTTATCAAATCTTGTCTTTGAAGTTCTACTTCTTGTTTATAAATTTTAAATTTATCTAGAGCTTCATGTTTAGCATGCAGTAGATAGACATAACAATATCTAGATGCATCATCAATAAAAGTAATGACATACTTATTATGTCCTAGTGAAGGATTGGCATGAAAATCACATAAATCACTATGTATGAGATCTAATACTTTGCTTTCCCTGTTAACACTCTTAAATGGATGTCTAGTGATCTTTGTTAACATACAAGTTTTGCAACTTTCATGTGTCATATCAAAAGCAGGTATTAAACTCATTCTAGACATATCTTTCATTCTCTTGTAATGAACATGTCCTAGTCTAGCATGCCATAATTCAGATTTACTTAAACCATTAATATGACTAGAAGTAACCATACAAGCAGAATCATTAAACAAAGGATAATTCAAATTTAATCTAATCATTCCATTACATACATAACCAAATCCAACAAAGGAACCATGTCTTGACAAGATATACTTGTCACTTTCGAACACTTGTTTGTAGCCAAACTTATTCAACACAATTTGAAACAAGATTCTTGCGAATCCGGTACATACAATACATTATCTAAACATAAAGTTTTCCGAGTAAAGTTAACATAACACGCCTATTCCTTTGATTGGTTCGGTTGCGCGTTTCCCATCTTTACACATGAGCCATCTTGATTGGATTACATACTTGAAACCAACGAAGATCATTGCAAACATGACATGTCGCACCCGAATCAACCCACCAAGCAACTTGATCATCCTGAATATAAAATGCATCAGAAATTACAGAAACATAATGTAAAACATTATCAAAATTCTGTACAAAATCAGAATTATAACCTTGTTGCTTATCAGGATCCTTAGACCCACTTGGACCAGCGCCATTATTGCCCTTTTAGAGACAATCCTTCTTCATATGACCAGGCTTGTTACATTTCCAACAAGTCAAAGTACCCTTTTTGTTGGCAAATTTATCATCACCACCTTTGAACTTTCTTTTGTTCTTGTTGTTGTTAAAATTGTTTTTAGAATTTTTGACTCCATCTCCTTCAACCATGTTAACAGAAGAAGATCCAATCTGGTTCTTTCCTTTAGGATTATTATCAAGTTCCTGATTACGTAATCCTTCCTCAATTCGTAGATCAGAACCGAGTTGAACCAAATTTAACTAT
The DNA here is from genome assembly GCA_022545495.1 of Chrysanthemum lavandulifolium. Taxonomy (NCBI): domain Eukaryota; kingdom Viridiplantae; phylum Streptophyta; class Magnoliopsida; order Asterales; family Asteraceae; genus Chrysanthemum; species Chrysanthemum lavandulifolium. The sequence continues at coordinate 197,153,089 of CM040246.1, read as the reverse complement.
TCCTTTTTATGTTTCAAATCATGTTTGAAATCTCTCCGGGAAGGAGGCGGTTTATCAATGATACCGCTGGCGAGATGGCTTCATCCATCATCAAATTATGTTGGGTATACTGTCCCAGAATCCTTAACATCTCATGATATTGTTCCATGACAGGCCTGGTATCAACCATCTTGTAATTCATAAAATTACTAACAAGAAACTTCTTTGCAGAAGCATCTTCTGCCATGTATTTGGATTCTAGGGACTCCCACAGTGCCTTAGCAGATTCAGCGTTTTGATGGATATCAAATAAGGAGTCAGACATACCGTTCAGAATGTGACCACGGCATATGTAGTCGTCGTTATCCCACTTCATCCTCTTCCTGGTCGTCTCCAAAGCTTCATTCTCATCCCATTCCGGACTGGGTGTACTCAGAACATACACAACTTTCAGGGTGGTAAGAAGAAAGTGCATCTTCTTTTGCCAACGACGAAAGTCCCGCCTTCAAACTTTGCCAACTTATCGAACTTGCTCGTCATGTCCTTCAGATTCTCCGTTCGTCATGATCACGAATACTTCAATCTTTGTTAAGAAATTATGATCACGATGTCGAGAGTCGTGTAAACACTATCGATTGAAGTATTTGGTGGTTCTACCGAAATCTCTAATCGGATAAAACTCGAGTTGAAATTGAGAATATGTTTTGTTAGTTATGAACCGTAACCAAAAGCGAATTATATGACCAAAAAAGCGAATAGCGGTTGTAATCGCTATAGCGATTATAATAACCGAACAGTTAAAATATGGGACAAAATACCGGAAATTTTATTTTCTAGTGCGTTTTAACATAGCACTCGACCCTGCCAGGCGCCGCCCTGGACCACCACTACGGCGCGCCCGACCCCCATCATTCGGGGCCGCCGAATAGCAATCATAATAACGTCATACAAGTGTGCACTCCGCACAACCCCGACTTGTTGAACATTTATCATGATTACACATTGGTCACCTAAATTAATCCATTACACTTAAATAATATCGGTGATGCAAAATCACCAACAAGGTGTAACAGCGATGAACAGTAAACAGCTGGCTTTTGTAATACGGCTATGACATAGCTGTAAAAATGATGTCTATCAACTTATCGCCTACGGCTTGTAAGAATCGTTAACTTAAAAAATAAAAAAAATAAAAAAATAAAAAAATCTAGGAACAATGGTCCCGTAAATGCCTATAGGCAGACGACCAAGTGCGCCCACAAGTTTTGGACACCGTTTGCACTATAATTGCAATAAAATTTTCCGGTTCCTATGTACCACTTATCTAAATAATGCTCACATGCAGATGCAAACACATACCGCTATGTTCCTTCACAGACAACTGCAATAAATTTGCTTCAACACACGACAAATTCGCTATACATAAGTATAGACAACAAGTTATATTCATGTAGCTAACGTATTGCCATCCTAATACACAATTAACATAAAAGGGCTTCCCAAACATTTGTGCCTATGTATACAACCATTTCCGCATACACAACCAGAAATGATAAAAAACGAATACAATGCAGACTCAGAAATTATCATTCTTTACTACCTTAGTACTTATTATGTGGATGCCAGTTCGACCCAATTTAAACAAAATTTCAACATCAATCATAAAAATTAACAAACAACATACAAAATTAACATAAACTGGCTACCATTTTTTACTATTAACAAAATAATAATTACAATATCGTTGTAACAAGGGTGACCTTGCTAAAGACATCAAAATTGTAACCCGCTACAGATTCGCACACCGTTGAAACTACATAGGTTGTTAGGTCACCATATTAGTAACACAAGCATCAATAGAAGAAATATAGACAAGGTGATCGGTTGAACACGTTAAACACACACATGTATGAATGAGAAGAGTTATGCGTAGGAGTGAAATGAATAAAATGAACAACCAACCCTCAAGTGAGGGTTTACAAGGATTATTTATAGGGCAAGGAGCTAGGGCAACACTACTAGCATCCTTCCCTTCTTATAGGCTTGGGCCAAGGCTCATGGGCCTTCTACACAAGCCTTAGCTTAATAACAAACATAAAGGCCTAATTAAGCTATCTATTACATATTAATCACTAACACTTGTAATCTAGTTTAGGAGTGATTCCAACAATCTCCCCCTAAGTGTTGGTGATGAATGAAGGAGTGATAAACGTTGTAGGTGATGATGTAATAGTAGCTTTGACGTCTTCTAACATTCTTCCTTCTTGTGAGAAGAAGTGCCTTGATTCGAACAATCTCCCCAGTGTAGGGATCTTGTATCTTTTGAAGTATTCTACTTTGACGTCTTTTGATTTCTTTGTTCTTTAGTTCTTTGTTCTTTGTGGTGAAAGTGATAGTATGTTGAGGTTATCCGCATCAGGTCTGCTTCGTTGCTCCAGTGTCTCCACGTCTTTCTCCAACATGCTCACACGCTCTTTAACATTGGATTTCAGCTTTGATGAAGTTGTTTTAGTCTTTAAACTTTGTAGATTCTTTGTTGATGAAGAATCATTATGACTTTGTGTTGCCTTTGAATATGAGAGAACTTCATTGATGATGTAGTTGGCATGAGCATGTGGAGAATCGCACGATCTCTTTCTCCATGAGCATCCATAAGAAGAAAACATAAAACATGGGTTAGAAAGAATCCGAGCTTACAAGTTTGAACTTGGTGTGTTATGACATAGTGTGAAAACAAGACTCTAATTCTTACAAATGTTGTTCTGAACCTGAGTCCCATAAGTGAGATAACGCGATGTACGAAAGTACACCTCTGATTCGGATAGTCAGCCGAGGTACACGAAGCATTACCTCACGACTATAGACCGTTTGAGACACACTAAGCGTAATCCATGAGGAGTTACAAGTGACTGCTTGTCGGTACATTTGATGTTGACCACGGCGGGAGTTTCCATTCAATCACCGAGGATCCCGATGTGAACCTCTCATAAATGTTCTCGACAGTTACTAAGATCATGAAGGACTCGATATTGTATCACTTGCGTTCTTATTGTTGAAAGACAAGTGATTAAATGTCAAGTGTACCTAAGAGATCTTTTGATGAATCTCGTGGCTCTAGACTCAATTGTGCACTTTGGTTTTCCTGAGCGGAGACTAGGGAGAGGGTCTCCTTCTTCAATACCAACAATCTCTAAGAGAAAGTCAATATTTTACGTAGGGTTCCCTGTGAGAATGAAACGAGCTTCTGTTGAGAGAAACTTGAGTGGCTAAGAGGGTTTAGTGCATGCGTCACTGGGTCCATGACGACTTTGATCTTCAATACGGTGTCATCAAGTGACAACCAAGAGCATATGAATTGAACCCGATTATGCGCCTAAGTTGAATAACGGAGGGCTATTTCTTTTCACCCTTTTCTTTGCTTTTCTTTTAATTCTTCGACTCCTTCTTTCTCCGATTCTCATTTTCTCCTTTTTATAATCATACCTAATGACTTCTAGATTCTAACTATTGGTGGTGTCCTTGGGTAGATCCCTCCGGCTCTGGTGGATCATATGACGTTTATGCCTAACCTTAGTCACCTTAACTCCATAACTAACCTATGTTGCCATGAAACCAATTTTCATGAAAATCTCTCAAAATGGTTATGATTGAAAAACATTTTGTACCACTGTAAGAGTTTGATCTTTTGCAGAAATACTCCCCCTCCACACGTGCTTAAGTATTTTGACGTAATCGCGGTGAGAGAGAAGAGCGCATTTTGAATTGATCGACTCGGGATAGACAATTCCTTGCGAGACACGATTCGTTGAATAGTTAAAGAGTTACATTGTCGACTTTTAGGTGACAACTAGCTCTAATAACTACCTTGAAAATGTGGACAACCCCGAAAGGTTGTCAAACCCGTCAAAGTTCATGACTATCGAGAGCTTCTCGAATAGGTACAATTTACTCGGACAAGTCTTGGAAGACAAGTCTTTTCAATGTATGACTGTTCAGATCTCGTCAATTCATGGGTTGAAGTCTTATCACACGAAAATTCAAATAGCAATTCACAACATATTTCTTATCACATAGTTTTTCTCCCCCTAAAAAATGGCATATAAATGTTATTTTTGACGAAATTTTGATATTGAATATGAACATTTCGAGTTTTGCGGGAAGATTACCACGAAGAACAATTTGTGAACAAAGTTTTTAAGCAAATGCTCCCCCTCAACAAGTGATATTCACTTTTGAGGTTTTGAAAATCATAAGGGGAAGTACTTGTTCTTTTGAGCAAAACCTTTTAAAAGTGAAAGGTTTGATAAGTTTTACTCAAAAGTAAGAAGCTTTCGCTCCTTTTATAAGGATTGTGGCAATCAAGCGCACTACGTGGTCCTTTCATTACTGTGCACGGGTTGTACATCATTATGTGCACAAGCCATTTAGGAAAAGATGTAATAAGTATGAAACAAATTAACCTCTCCCCAATTCACGATGTTACTAGATCGGCTCCTCAAACCGACAACCGTTTTATTGATTGAAACTTTGATGTAGAGAACATTTCCTCTAACTTTTGAAATTTTCGAGACGTAAGCGGAATTTGTAGATGAGCAGTAAACCACACCAAGAGAATCTGTTTTGTTACGTAATCACAGTTGTGCACAATGTGGAGAATCTGTTTGAAGGAACATGCAAGATCTTCTCACGTATGTAGATGCTTCACACCAGAAAAACCACGAGAGATGAAGTGAAACTACTTCCCCTGGTTGTTGAGGTCTATCGGAACAATAATCAACTGTGAATATGCAATTACTCGATTAAAATGACCGAGTGTGAGGCATCATGACATCATAATTAGGTAACTTCACACACGATAATCCTGTGACAGTGAGACGATAACACCAAAGTGAGACGTATGAGCCACAGATCGTCTCATTTCTTCCCCTGATTGAAGACATTGAAGAAAAGATAGGGTTTTCGCTCAAAGAGCAAAAGCACATCAAGGAAGAAATGCACACACATCAAGGAAACATGCACCACCTACACTCTCTCCCCTCGATGTTTTCAATGAATCGTAATCATACACCACGTATGTTGATGATGAGTTGAAGACGATGAAACCATGTATAAGGAGACAATGAAACCATGTATGTCTAATGAGTCTAACCGGTGTGAAGTACCAAAATATCTCATGAGAATCAACAACGGATAAAACTTCTCGTTCATTATGTTGAACATCTATGTGAGCCATTGTTCTTCCTAATAGTTTTGACATAACCGGTGGAAAGATGTCGACCATTGTGAGCTCATTAGGGCATTGATGCTTTCTTGATTGTGACCATTTTTGATCGAAATTAATTAGACAAAAGAACAAACATATGGAAACACTATGTGTTAGGCTTAGTTTGATTTATTGTCCAATTCCTTGTTTGACGTTATCATGTTTATGATTGTTACAAGTCCTTAGTTACTTTAGTCCAATTGTTTAAAGTTGATGTGATAAGCTATGTGAATATGTTAATATTGAAGATTTAAAGACCAATTTTCACTTAAATACACAACACATTAACATTTGTAGGCTTATGTGTAACATTAGACATATTCGTAACAATTGACACGTATGCTTAGGCGTGACAGTCCAAAGACAAAGATAATGGTAGGTTATGCGTAATCATGAGGCCTTATGCGTAAAGAAGGTGCTTAAGCGTAAGCGTGAGCTAAAGCATAAGACCAAATCTTAGGCGTAAGAATTTCTTACGCGTAAAATAAGTTCAAAATCTTTAAGCTTACGCGTAGGGTTAAGCTGAATGTTACTCGTAAGGTATACTCATAAGAGTAAAGCTTATGCGTAACAAACCTTATTTATGCATATCTTTCCAAGATACGCGTAATCCACTGTAGACTTCTTATGCGAAAGGGCTTATGCATGAGATTTCTCTTAGGCGTAATCCTTTACTCATAAAAGTATTCCTTATGCAAAGAAATTTTAGAACACCTTTGTCTGAATTTTATGAGTAAGCAGACTGAAAATCATGAACATGAAAAACTTGATTACAGGTAATTCCAAGCACTATCGGGATCACAAAACACGTACTTAGACCAAATCAATTCAACTTAGAATAGCATAGGCATATAGTGTTTTTAAGCCCTAAACCCTATCTCTATGCTCAACAAATTCAACCAAAATAATCACTCAAGAATCGTTTCTGGACTATCTTAGATGACATATGAATGATATAGAACAAGTTTTAACACAAATCAGCCACAGAATCAAAATATTCGAATGAAACGAACCCAAGAACCCTAAAACATGAATTCTAACAATTTTGTTGTTTATGGGCAAATTAAAGGCTCCTAATGTGTTTATAATCATATTCTAACACATTTATAAACATCTAAGCATAGCAGAACACAAGGATAAGAGAACCCCCAATTATGAAATGGGTTCAAAACATGTTTTAGAAAGGTTTAACACAACCCATTACAATCACAAGCACACTTAGGCGAAATCCCCAATTCATACACATACTTGTAACTTTCAAAATCAAATTTTACAAGATTAACCGTTGGATTGAAAAGATTTTCAAAGACCATAGTTTAAAATCATGATCAAAACATAATTGAGTTTGATGAACAGTTTGCGAATTAAATAGGATCGTTGGATCTTGATAGGAATGAGGTTGGAGAGGAGTTTTGATTAAAATTACTTTTCAACGATAACACATTCAGCCCCTCAACCTCAAACATTTTCAACCAAGACCCATTAACTCCCTTTTTGGTTAGACAAAACATTTATTAGGCAAGAAACATAACGATACTCCCCCTCGACTTTTGAAATGATGAAAGTTTTAAACATATGAGTCCGAGGAGAGTGTATGACAAGATACATATCCACCGTTTGTAGAAGAAACAACGTATATTAAGGTAACATGTAAGTACAAGGTTTTATGAAACTAAAAAATATTTACTTTCTCCCCTCAACATTTGACCGAAAAAATCTTGAATTTTGAAAGAGTAAAGTGTTGACGGAAAATTTGTACTTGCCATGTTAAGAGAAATAAGATAGGAGAATATTTTGAATTTTATAAGATTTTATATTTTTGTATTTTGTTTATGAAAATATTTACAAAAGATGTTTTGGTGTTTGACTAGTTTTTAAGAATGTTTTAAAGTTCATCCGGTTCCTGCGAGTCAAACACCGATACCAATCCGGTGGACCAACTCATTGAACCTAGCAGGAGCTAAGGCTTTGGTGAGAAGATCGCCGCTTGGTATTCAAGACCAAAGTATAATTCAACGGTACCCTTTTCCACGTGCTCCTTGATGAAATGATATCAAGATCGATGTGCTTTGATTTGAATGTTGAACGAGTTGCGAGATCTAATAGCACTTCGATTATCGCAGACATCGGATTTTGTCAAATATGTAACCGTGGTCTTTCGTTGTGTTCTCATCCAAATGACTTGAGCACAACACGCCGACATGGCTACATATTCTCGCTTCATTGAGGACGATGTATGTCGTACCATGCTTCTTCGATTTCCATGACACCGTTTATCACCAAGAAATTGTAGAGCTCTCAAGTACTTTTCCGAGAATCTAAGCAACTGCGTGATCAAAGATCTCGAAAAAGTGATTAGTTCAAAACCGAATCCTTCGGATACGGATCTCCAAGTTAATGGTTCCCTTGATGTATCGGAGGATTCTTTTAGCCTCGAGAGGTGAGTTTCGAGTTGGTCGTGCACGATAACGGAGCAAAGATATACGGCAAAAACAATATCAGGCCTGCTTCTTTGTTAGATACATGAGAGACCCAATAATACTTGGTATTTGGTAGGGTCCACCAATTTCCCATGTAAATCGTCTAGTTTCTTGGTATGTGCCATTGGAGTGGCATAGGTATCACAGTTTTGCATTCCATTTTTGTTCAAAATTTCAAGGGCATATTTGGACTGACTTAGAAAAATACCACGGGGTGATTGATGTAGGATCGAAATATTCTTGTGTTATGATGATTCGGGTGGTCTTGGATGATGGAAATATATGTTAGACATTTTAGAGAGAGAAAGTAGAGAGATGGTGTTCTTGGTAGAGAGTTGGTTCAATAAAATGTGAAAGGTTAGATTCCAAGCCACACCCCTTCCATGGATGGAAGGGGTATTTATAGTTACAAATACTACGTCCTCCTAACAGACTGTGGATCAGGCATACAGTGGGTAAAGACCCGTCCTTCCTCCACGGTGTTGCACTAAACTATTCTACGCTACAAACTAACTAATAAACTACTAAATAACGTAAATAACTACACGTCTACGAGCTAACATATGCTAGATCATAATTGGGGTGACCGACACTTTAACATGGAATTTTATAATTCCTAACAATCTCCCCCTAAGGGAGGTCACCCCATGTTTTACATTTCAAATCCTAGCATTCTATTTTGTCTTCGGTTCTGAGGTCGTAGACTTCAATTCTTCATTGTTCGCATTCTTTGTGCATTTGTCGTGACTCTTCATAGTCTGATTATTTTGTACTTTCAGTGGAGGCCTTTAACTGATCCACATCTTTGATGATCTTTGAGCTTTCATTGAGATCATCAGCCACAACAAATCTCTCTGGATCATCCATAATAGTGTTGCCTTCATGTGATGTTGTGACTTTTGGACCGACATGCTCACACTTTTGGATCATGACATCTTTTCATCAGAGTAGCGGAAGCTTTTTCGATTCAAGATATTTGCAAAGAACAGCGTAGCGAGCATAGTATGAAAATATATGAGCCAGTTCGTAGATATGCACCATCATGATTTCTTCAATTAAGTGTGGATCTTTGTGAGCATGTGGCTTGGATTGACTCCTCAATTCTAATCACCGCAACCGTCCAAATGTACCGCAAACAATAGTTAGCAATAAAACACACGAAAGTGTCTTTGATTACTTTCGTTGAACCGAGGTACACGCCCAGGTTCCCGTTGATCGGACAAATCACGCCTATGATCGTAGAGTTCAAGAATCTCCTTGACGGGGTTTCGCAATGTTCTAGATGTTCTCAAACCGAACGTCTCAAAGAAGACAAAACGGAGTGAGTGAACCAATAATTGAGATTCACCGATTGATGAAAATGATTTGAAAACAATCGCGTATTGCTTAGAAGAAAGATTTTTGCGATCGTGAAGGTTTTATGAGAAAGATCAATTTTCAATCAAAATACCTTTTGTATTTGAAAGAGAATACACATTCGATGTGCTAGAGAAAAGAAGAGATTCGACATCAAACGGTTTTTCCAAAAGTATTTCTTCAATCGAGATACTTTTGAATTTGAAAATGAATACACATTCGATGCGCTAGAGAAAAGAAGATTTGCACATCTAACAGTTTTTCCAAAAGTATTCGTCAATTCATTTCCGGACCAAGGTTGATTCAAGATTGAATCGCCCCATCATTTCTATCCAGTTGTCACAAGCTTGATCTTTTGCAAGATTTCACATGTCACCCACCAAGAGCTTGTTTGATGTTGGCTCTAGAAGGATTTCCATCTTCATCGTGAGTATTTTCATATCACTTGGATGTTCTAGCAATACCACAAGGATAAAGCGTAGGACTCTTAATATATTCTTACTTTTCACATTGTGTGAAACAGCAAGTCTTCATTAATTTTGTGTCCTAATGAGATATTGTGGATGATCTCTTGGCTCTAGACGTAATAGTGCACATTTGGTTCCTATGCCGGAGACTAGGGAGAGGGTCTCCTTCTTCAATATCAACAATCTCTAAGAAAAAGTCGCTAGATAATGTCGGTTCCCGTGAGAATGAAACAAGCCCTTTTAAGAGAAACTTGAGTAGCTTGGGAAGTTTAGTGCGCAAGTCCATCGGGTCCATGACGTCTTGTCTTCAATACCGGTGTTACCTTAGTAAACACCCGAGCATATGTATTGAACCGGTTTACGCCTAAGGTTGAATTATTGGAGGGCTATTTATTTTCACCCTTTTCACATTCGATTCTTTTTCATTCTTCAACCCCTTCAGTGCTTACCGAGACTTCATTACTAGAACCTTGTTAGGTTAATTCTAGTACTAGCTCAGTCTCAGTCCGCACTCTTCCCATATTCTCATTTTTCTCCTTTTTTTTCATCATACCTAAGGACTCTACAATATCTAGTGGATTGTCCCTGGGTAGATCCCTCCGGCTCTGGCGGATCGTGGGAACGAATACCTAACCTCACCATCCTTATAACTCCATACAAAAAGTAAAATGGTCGGTCTTTTGGTACAGTTCATTCCTTCTCGAAACCAATTGAAAAATCATTTGGAAAATCCAATCAAGGTACTTGTGATATAAAATCAAAACATTTTGTACCTTAATTGTTTTTGATCATTTAGAAATGCTCCCCCTCAACATGTGCATATGATTTTGAAATTGTTTAGCACATGGAGGCAAGAGTTCTTTTGAAATAAATTCTTGATCACAATTTCCTTAGAAAAAGCCATTTGAAAACTCAATCAAGGTACTTTATGTTAATAACATAAAAGCTTTTGTACCTCGATAGTTTATTTTCTTTTGAAATGCTCCCCTCAATATGTGCTTCAAGATTCAAAGCGTTTAACACATATGAGAGAGCACCGCACAATTGAATCAAACAATCACCTTTCATCAAATTTCATTATTAAATCGAATTCTCCCCGATCAAAATATCAAATCCTTTGAGATTTTGGATGCAAGTGATTAATTAGGTTTAGAAAACATGGGAGAATATGTGCCTGGTTTAAATACTCATCTTGTTTTGGATAAATGCTCCCCTCAACATGTGCATTATGTATATTGAAATCGTTTGGCACATGGAGGTGTGGAGTGCCTTTGAAGGACTAAAACCAATTCCATTAAAAGCAGATTTGAGATTTAAATCACGATTTCTCCACGATCAAAACTTTCAAACCAATTGAGATTTTGATCCCAATTGATTAAAATCATTTAGAAAAGTTTGGGGAAAGGCGTGGCAAGATTTAATTTTGAAAATGACAGATAAAGACCAATTTAAGACATTAAAGATTGTTAGTGTCGTATGATTGTTTTAAGAGATCTTTAAGTAAAATAAAACAATTTCACAATCAAACAAGAACGTAAAAAATTTCATTTTGATGATCTTTGAGTATTAAAGGAAATCATACCATGACATAACATTAAATCTTTAGATCACCACATTTTAACGCATAAACGGAAATTTTATGAAGAAATATCGTTTAAAAATATTTTATTTGAAATCACTTAAGATTTGACAAAATAAAGTCCAGTTGATTTCAAAACTTTGAATCCAATTTATTTTCAAAACAATATATATCCATTTTCAAAACAATATTTTTCAAAGTTTTAGAAAAATGGTATCATCACTATTATTCCTGCACAAAGATACGTTAGGTGGTTGAGAAGCTTATGTTGTTGTTGTAGGGCTTGGAAGAAAACCGTCACGATGCGGTGAGACTTCTTACGTTGCATTTTAATGCCAATCGAGGTCAAATTAAGCTCCGTTTCTTCAATCACTTAGAAGAAAACCATCTGGCGATGCATGGGACCTCTTCGTTGCATTTTTCATGCCAACAATCCATAGAAGTCCAATTAGGCTCCGTTTCTTCATTTGTCAACCCAAGATATAGTTACCCTTTCCTTTCGCATCCAATCATCTTCAAATGTGGGATCCGGATCGGAACATTCTTATATACCAAAATACCGCATCGTTAGTGAACACACATACGATATATGGTGGTCGACATCACCCAAACAACAATCGACAAATAAAAGTCAATTCAACATATCAATCAGATCATTCAAATGTATGGGAATAATGTGTTTATCAAACTCTAATCATCTAATCCTAACAATCATAACCTAGGCAACTAGTCCTTCAACATAGGTTAACATGATTTTTAATTAAGCATATAGGATAATTAAGAAAGCTAGTTAGATGATGTAAATTTAAAAACATTCTCCCCTCAATCAATTACTCATTTTATGAAAAGTTTAAGAATACCAAGTCATTGATTGAGTTTTCAATTTTACGAAAACACCGAATCGATAGATTTTAATCAACTCATTTACCACCAATTTTTTAATACACCAAATATTTTTCTGAAGAATTTTAGACAGAAAAACATTTGTGTAGGAACAGTGTAAGATAGAACTTTTCACATACACATCAAACCATAACACAAAGTAGCATGTAGATGGAATTCTAGAGAGAGAAAGTTAGAGGTTTAGGGAACTTAGTGAGAGAAAGTGAAAGATATTATTATGAGCTCCAACTCTACCTTGGAAGGTAGAGAGTATTTATAGTCTTACATAAATCGCCACACAACGGTCGTGGATCGCATACGGTGGGTAAAGACCCGTCCGTCCTCCACGGTGTTACTTAACTAGATACTACTTAACTTAAAATAACTACGACTACGAGCTTTTAACGATTACATATACTTGAGGTGACCGACTCTTTAAAACACGGAATTTCTAATTCCTAACAATCTCCCCCAAGGAGGTCACCTCAATCATGTACCAAGATTATAGAATACAAATTGATGTTACAATAAATTGTTCTTGCATTCTTGATGTAGTCCTTGTTCAAGCTCGTAGTCATTGATTCTTCACATTGCATGTTTGGTTACTTCAAGTGGAGGTCTTTATCGATCCACGTGATAATAATTTTGAGCCATCATTTGAGATCATCCGCTATCAAAAATCTCGTGACATCCTTTGTGGTGTTGGTATTATGTGATGTTGTGACTTTAGGACCGACATGCTCACATTCGGATCATGATATCTTCTTATCGAGTAGCGGAAGCATTTGTTGAATCATGATATTGGCGCAGTAGCGAAGCATGGAGTGAAAATATCGAGTCATTGATGCACTAATCATGATTTCTTTCGAGATGAATGTGTTAAGTGAGCATGCGGCTATGGATTGACCGCTTCATTACGATCACCGCAAACGTCAGCGCACTCGCATACAACGCTAGCAATAAATCGCACGAAAGTGTCCGTGATCACTTCGTTGAATTGAGGTACACGCCCACGGTTCCCGTTGATCAAGACATGTATTGCTGTGATCGGTATAATTCAAGAATTTCCTTGATGTGGTTTCGCTTGTTGCTCTAAAGTCGTTCTCAAACCGAACGCCTCAAAGAAGACAACACGGAGTGAGTGAACCAATGAATTTAAGTCCACCGATTGATGAAAAGATATTTGAAAACAATCGTGTATTGCTCAATAGAAATTGTTTTTGCAATACAAACAAGGTTTTAATGAAAATCAATTATCAATCATAAAACACCTTTGATTTGAAATATCCATTACGGTCGATGTGCTAAAGAAAGAGTTGTTAAGCACAAAGACCGGTTTTTCAAAGGTATCCGTCAATCCATAACTCGAACCAGATTGATTCAAGAGATTGAATCGCCCCATTGTTTCGTTCATTGTCACATGGTTGATCTATATAATAGATCTCACATGCCACCTACCGGAGCTTGTTTGATGTTGGCTCGAGAGGCTTTCCATCTTCATAGTGAATATGTATACACATCACTCGGATGTTACGCAATACCACAAGGATAATGCGTGGGACTCAAGATATAATCTCTCTTTCCACATTGTATGAAACAGAGAGTCTTCATTGAAAGTGTCTTAATGAGATTTATTGATGATCTCGTGGCTCTAGACTCAATATGTGCATATTTGGATCTGTCTTGGGAGACTAGGGAGAGGTCTCCTTCTTCAATATCAACAATCTCTAAGAGAAAGTCGATAGATAATGTCGGTTCCCGTGAGAATGAAACAAGTCCTTTTAAGAGGAACTTGAGTGGTTTGGAAAGTTGAAGTGCATGCGCCACCGGGTCCATGACGTCTTTGTCTTCAATACCGATGTTACCTTAGTAAACACCAGTAGCATATGAAGTGAACCCGGTTTACGCCTAAGGTTGAATAAGTGGAGGGCTATTTGTTTTCACCCTTTCTCATTCAATTCTTTTTAATTCTTCAACCCTTCAAGTGCTTACCGAGACTTCATAGCTAGAACCTTGTTGGGTTTATTCGAGACTAGCTCGGTCTCGATCTGCACTCTTCCCATATCTCACTTTTCTCCTTTTATCATCATACCTAAGGACTTCTACACTAACTAGTGGATTGTCCTCGGTAGATTCCTCCGGTTCGCGGATCATGGGAACAAAACCTAACCTTATCATCCTTATATCACCGTACATAAAGTAAAGTTGGTCGGTCAATTTGGTATTGTTCATCCGCCATATGGAACCAATTGAAAACCATTTGAAGATCAATTCGATACTTGTGATATATTATCAAAGCATTTTGTACCGAATTGTTTTTGATATTTTAGAACGAGAACTCCCCTCAACATGTGCATCAAGTATTTAAAATGTTTTGCACACGGAGGCAAGAGAAAGAGTTAACTTCTTTGATTACCATTTTCTAAAAGATATCAACATCACTTCCTTGATCAACTCAAGTAGATAATGCATTCCTGTGAAGGATGAGGTTTCCATAAATTTGCTCCCTCAATATGTGCCTCGAGGTTTGAAAAGAGTTTTGCACATACTAGAAGGAACACACATTGAGATAAATGATCACGTTTCAAATCATAGGTTTAAGATAGATGCTCCCCTCAACATGTGCATTGAAAAATTGAAATCGTTTGACACATGTGGGAAGGACAGTGTACATCCTTATAAACCATTTATCGAATTATCGCTTTAAAACCAATTTAAATCACACATTCTCCCGATCACAATTATCAAATCATTTGAGATTTGTGATCTCTTATAGATTTAAATTGATTTTGAAAGCTTTAAGGAGAATTGTGACTTGATTATGAAAGCGTTTGAACCGATAAGGATCGACTCCATTGATAAAACATGCATGTACATCTTTTGAAAACAATTTAATGCCAAATAACTTTTTAATTTAATTGAAATCATTCTCCCCTCAATCAATGACATAGGTTGTTGATTGAGAGATAGAGATTTTGACAAATAAGTCCAGATGATTATCAAAAATAGAGATCGAGTTATTTTTCAAAGCATTTAGTTTTCAATGAGATAAATGTTTATAGAATCGAGCATGGAATTTTGAAAACATGATAAAACATGGCTCTGTTCTTTCTTTTAAAACCGGTAATTGCCTTAAAATGACAATAAACCATTCTTTTCTCTTTCTCCCAAAATATATATATATATATATATATATATATAGTGTAGGGTTATTTTTTAACTAAGAAAAGGTCGAGAAGCTCATGAGAACCAATCGAGCCATTTATTTTTGATCAATGGATATTATTCGTTGTGGCATATCCGTAAATATATGAAAGATCAAGTAAAATTATGTAAATGGTTAAGGGCATAATAGAAATTTCATCTCCATCCTTTTGTAGCGCCTCATTAAATACGAATAAACTAAAAGAGTAATTAGGTTTAGATTAAAAAAAAAAAAAAAAACAAGATCGCGCCTTTCATATGAGCACACCCTATCAAATTATCACAACATCCCCAATCTCTATCATGGATAATCTTGATTTACTTTCTCTCAAGAACCCTAGCCGCCACCAAACTCGCTTAATCTATGATCTACTTCTCTCAAAACCTTAGCCTACCACTTAGAAAATAACAACACAAGAAACCTTCTATGATTTATATTTCGCTTAAATACAAGAACACCAAACTCGCTAATCTTCTCTTGTTCTTCAAGCACACAAAGACAATGGCTTCAAGATCTTTTACAAGGTCTATGGTAGGTATCGTTTCTTGTAAGTCCTTTAAGATCGATGACAAGTTTCTATAATACTAGTGTTTTATGAATGTTTTTTGGAGGAGTTATAAGTTATAATCAGTATTTATGTTCAAAACCATTAGTGAGTGTTTACATGAATTTTGATATGAATTTTGGAATATGGTCGAAAAGGGATCTTGATTTTTCTCGGTTTGGTATCCGAATACGAGATAGTATCATCATTCTAAAAGCGTAATAATGGCAAAAGAGGCGTGAGTGTGATTGTACAAACATTTCGCATATAAAGTCATTTTATATCATTTATGTTGGTCACCTCTAAATTGTTTCATTTCTAGGTTAAATGAATTTATTATAAAAAATGTTCAAATAGGTAGACAACATTCTCAACATGCGAATTGTGTTGTGATTGTTTTTTCCTTTGTCTACATGTCTACATGTATACATTATTTTATTAGTATCATTTTACTCATACATTTTAAATACAAGGAGACCGAATGATAAGCGGGATACAAGTGCATTCAATACATGGAAATATTTAATCATTTGGGAAAGTTGATGATGGCATGACTAGTACGAGGCTTTGTGGTTGTCAAGCCAAGAGGAAGAATCGAAAGGTATATCGATCCGTGTTAGTTAACTTTTTCGCTTAAATGAAGTAACTTGTTTTTTTATGGTCTACTTTTATCGCTTAATAAATTTCAATAATGACTTGCCAATAAGTTACGTGTGCATATGTGTCATATAAGTTGTTATACATAATTTGATATATGTAAGAGATTGTATATATGTGTTATGCTAGTTGCTATGTTAAAAATAGTTAATTTGATGTAAGAAAAGATTGTGCATATGTGTTATGCTAATAGTTGTGTTTAAAAAAGTTTGCATTTGACATAAGCCAAGATTTAATTTGTTGTTTTATTTAAATAATAGTGGAAAGGGGTGCATATGTGTTTTATTGTTGATATAAACTCAATAGAAGTGTGTGCATGTGTTTCAAGGTTAACTTAAAATGAATGAAATTGTGCATATATGTGTTTTATGGTTGGTATAAAATAAATAAAAGAGGTGTGCGTATGTGTTTTAAGGTTGATTTAAAATAAAGAAAAGAGTTATGCATATATGTTTCAAATTGTGCCCATGTGTTTAGATTGTGCACATGTGTTTGATTGTGATTTAAATAATATTGGTCGAATTTGATATTTTGTTTCAAGCGAGGTTTTGAAGATTATGTTGCTATCTAGACAAGTCTCATGAAGATGAAAATGCATATCTACATGTTCCAATGCCAAAGCTCTTGTGCACAACCGAAAATTCATTTGCTCAACAAGAAAATACATGTGCACAACCGAAAATACACCATGTACACGAATGCATAGTTGAATCTCATCTATACATTCTCTTTTTCTATTTGCAATTAGAAGGAAATGTAATATAAGAGTAGATCTTTTGATTTTTGCTAAAGCTTGTATTCTTTTTTGTTAAAGAATGCAAATGTGTATGTGTTAAAAAATACTTATAGAAATTTACATTAAATATATACATGTGCAATTAGAAGCAATTGAGCACTAAAACATATAAAATTTACATTATAAAAAACACATGTAAAATTACATCATTTAAAAGAAACACATGTGCGTTGACGATATGAATAAAAACATATGCATCTTACCTTTTGAAATCATGAAAGAAATTATTTCAAAAATAAAAAAAAAAAAAAAAAAAAAAACCTAAAATTTAGGAACCTAAAAAACGTTTTTAATTAAAAATCAAAAGAAAATAAAAAAACGATTTTTACTATTATGTCCTTTTGAATTAAATAATAAAAATAAATATCCAAAAAAATATGATTGGTTGATCTTGGTTCTCGCAGCTTCTAACCTTTTCTTGGTTCTCAAAATAACCCTTCCCTATATATATATATATATATATATATATATATATATATATATATATATATATATATATATATTTTTAATAAAAATTCGAACAACATCTAAAGTCCCGTGTCATTCTTTGAATGACAACATTAAGACCGTAGATATTATCGAATCGAGAGAAACATGACAAAAATGACAATATTTTTTGAAGATTTTTTTTTTTTTTTTTTTTTTTTTTTTTTTTTAATTTTATGGATTTTGAAAGTTTTATATTTTTCTATTTGATTTTGAAGGATTTATAATTTTGTATTTTGTTTTCGAATAGATATATACAAGAGATAGATGAAGGAAACCTTTACTCCTCGTCTTCCTCCCGAAGACGTTTGAGAGTTTCGGTTGAAGGCTTTTCAAACCAAGTCGTGGAAGAATAAACTCAAAACGTTCTCTTGGAAGAGCTTTGGTGAAGATGTCTCGCTAACCGATATTCGATCTCACAAAATATAGTTCCACCACACCTTTTTCCACTTGTTCTCGATGAAATGATGTCGAATGTCGATATGCTTTGCTCTTGAGTGTTGAACGTTGTTGCATGAGAGAGCAATAGCACTTTTATTATCACAAGACAAAGGATTTTGTTGAATTCAAAGCCATAGTCGATAATTGAGATCTCATCCATAAGATTTGAGCACAACAAGATGACATGGCTATGTATTCAGCCGTAGAGGAAATAGAAGTACTCATTTGCTTTTTGAAGACCACTCACAAGCTTATCACCCAAAACCGAGCACCTCCCGACGTGCTTGACGAGTATCTTGACACCCGCATGATCTCGTGATCCGTGATATGTTGTTAGTGACATACCGGTGTCTTTTGGGTACCAAAGTCCCATATTGATGGTTCCTTGAGATACCGAAGACCCGTTTAACCGCTTCAAGGTGCTTTTAGTAGGCTTAGCACGGTATCTAGCACACATGCAAACAATGAACAAGATGTCTCGGTCTACTAGCCGTGAGGTACATCGTGATCCAATCATACTACGATATTTTGTTTGGTCAATTATGATCCCCGAGTGGTCCTCATCTAGTTTGGTTCGGTCAATCATGGGGGTGTCAGCAGGTCACTTGAATCAAATCCAAATTTCTTTAAAATCTCATTGCATATTTAGATTGATTTATGAAAATGCCTCCGGACTTTGTGAAATTTGTAATCCCAAGAAAATGACATTTGTCCCATCATTGACATTTGAAACTTTGAACTCATTTCATTTGAAAACCGATCACATTCCATTGGGTGCATCGAGGCAAAAATAATATCATCAACATAGATTTGAACATGAATCAAATGTTTGCTCGACTTCCGTGAACAATGTAGGATCAATCGCCTTTGATGAATCCGGTTGATAGAAGAAACTTTGACAAGATGTATCATACCATGCCCTCGAGCTTGCTTTAAACCGTAAAGAGCCTTCTTCAAATGATAAACGTGAGTAGGATGCTCTTGATTCACAAATCCTTCAGTTACCGACGTGAGACGACTTCTTTAAGATCTCCGCTCGTAAATGCCGTCTTTACATCCATCCGATATACTACCATGTTCTTACTAGCAAGATTAGCCGAAAGATTTCGATTGCCTCGATTCGAGCAACGGAGCAAAAGATTCTTCAAAGTCTATACCCTCCTCTTGACGATATCCTTTAGCAACTAATCGAGCCTTGTTCTTCAACACATCACCATGCTCATCAAGTTTTACTTTGAAGATCCATTTGAGAGCTATAATCATAGCACGATCTGGAGGTGTACTAACTCCCATACATCAAGACGATCAAACTCATGAATTTCATCTTGCATGGCATTGAACCAACTATCTTCATTCATGGCGGTTTAACATCTTTTGGTTCGATCTTAGATAGTACGGATTTGAAGAAGCACCATAAGGCATCGGTTGCGAGTTGTTTCCGGTTGATACAGACGAGAGGATTTCCAATGATGTTGTCTAAGGGTGATCGTGAGTCCATTTTCCGAGGTGTTCATGTGGCGGTTGTTGAGGAACCGAGGTAGTCGAGTCGATGTCTCTCAAGAAGATGGTTCGATGATGATTCGGGAGTAGCAAATATGTTTTCAAATGGAGCATCTTCAGAGTTACAAAGGGATTAACTTCATCATTGATGCGAAACATTTCCATGATGTACATTTGAAGAATGATGATTTGTTGATGAGATCAAGGATCGCAGCAGATGCTTCTTGACTTAAAGATATTGAGACCGAGGGATTGACTTCATTTATCGGAATATGATCATCCTCGTTGTAGGAATCGACACCTCATTAGTAATTGAATCATGCGCAGTTCATCAAACATAGGATCAAACAATTTCTTTACATCATCTTCGGATGGAGGTACATATGGAGTTTCTTGAGAGGAGTTTGGAACAAGGGATGAACCAATGGGACTATTTTGAAGTGCGGGTCCTGAGTGGAGTGTCCAGGAGCCATTTGACCTGATGACTCATCAAACGAACGTGAATTGTTTCCATGATATTTCGGGTTCTTTTGTTGTAGATTCGGTATCCCTTTTGTTTGGTGCATATCCTACAAATACTCCAATGTCGCCTTTAGCCCTAAGTTTGCCCAAGTCTTGACCTCATTAGTTGGATAGCACAATGCACCAAACACACGAAGGAAAGATAGATTAGGTTTTCTGTTGTGGACAAGTTCATATGGAGTTTTCCATGAATAGTGTGAATCGGGAACGATTTTGTGTGTAGCATGCGGTGGCAATTGCTTCACCCGAGAAACATTGGAACCTTTGAGTAGATCAAGATTGTTCTAGCGGCTTCAACAAGAGTACGATTTCGTCTTTCAACTACACCGCTCGCTGAGGGGTTCGTGGAACACTTCTTTGATGGTCGATTCCAACGCTTTCATAGAATTCACTAAGTTGTTTGTTGACAAACCCGCCCATTGTCTCGCTCGATAATTCGACGCTTTGTTTAGTCGAACTCGCAGACTCTTTAATGAGTTTGATGATGATATCGAGTTTCATCCTTTGTCCTTAAGAACTTGACCCGTGTGAATCTAGAGTAATCATCAACTACAACTAACACATATTTCTTCCCAAAGATATTCTCGCACCCTCATTGGTCCACATAAATCCATATGAATCATATGAAGAACTTCATGTGAGTTAGTAGGTTTGGGTTTATGGGCATACTTGCTTTTTCCCAATTGACATGCCGAACAAAGATGGTCCTTTTCATACTTTAGTCTAGGTAAACCTACAACTAAGTCCTTTCTCGAAAGATCGTTGATGGTGTCGAAGTTCAAGTGATTAAGACGACGATGCCATAACCATGACTTTGTTTTGAAGCCTTTGATAGCAAGATTGGAGAAGCCCTTATCATGTCATCGATAGAGATGGTGTAAAGATTTGACCCACGAGTTCCTTTTAACAGCCTTACCATTAAGATCTCTAACAAAGGTGTATGTTTTCAAGGCAACTTCTAGACCGTAATCACGTAATTGACCAACAGAGAACAGATTATGACCCAAACCTTCTACATAGTAAACTCTAGAGATGACACTATTACCAACAACATAATCTCCATAACCCATAATAGCACCGAAATGATCATTACCAAATCTAATATCCGATGAATTTGCTCACGGTTCATGAGTCACGACCGTCTCCAAATATATGCTTGGAACACTGAGTCCGTGTACCACGTAATCCATTTGAACGATCCGCAGTTGAACATGCATAAGAATGGATAATCGGATAATTGGGATCCCATGCAAGAATGGGTTCCATTTGGTTAGTAACAATGTTTGGAACACCCACATCGTAAATAGAAGCATTCATATCGTAAAGTGAGGCAATGGAATCGTTGTGAATAGATGCAAGACTAGTGTTAGTATTAGCCCTGCTCATAGTGTGATCACTTCTAAGGGAATAGTTCTACCAAGAGGCATCCATTTTCTAATGGGCATTGTCTCGATTAGTCTTAAGACCAACAGTGTCCAATAAAAGCCTATTTTATCGAATGTTCTTCTGTGGGTTTCCACTGTTTTCTAACTTTCTTCGTTTTGCCTTTTAGCCTTCTTAGCATGAATTTTAGCATTAACAATATTAACGGACAATTAACATCATTAGCGTAATAAGAACACCACATTCATGAATAGAAATGTAATTCAAGCACATCGATACAAGGTTTGCAAATAGTATCGAATTGAATTAATTACAAGACGCCTATGGCTAATACTAGAATCAACACGATTCATTTTATTCAATTCAAGCTTAAAGTTCCTAGATTGTTCTTCTACTCTCTTCCAAAGGCACATTCTTAGCTTGAGAGGTCCTATCATTCCTTGTATTGTCTTGAGACTTTGACCGCTCCGCTTAATGTCACCGATTACTCGTAGAGGAATGGGAACATTAGTTGGTTTAACTACTCTTTGCATCACCGCTTAGATGTACCGGGTCCGAACTACATGCGGGTGCACTAAGGTTCACTTTCATAAAACTAGAGGTACCGTGATTTGTACTCCTAGAAGGCACACTTGAGTTCTCTTTCTTAGCATTGATGATCCGAATCGAACTACTTAAAGGCACACTACGGTTCACATTCAAAACATTGGGAATCGAATGCATATCATACTTAGCGTTAGGCATTGAGCATGGAATCAAAGGATTAACTCTCTCACCTAATGACTTTGGGCATATTGTGATCAAGCATTCTAAGATTTCTTGAGATCGTTTGGCATATAAGCATGCATGTCCAATTGCATTATCATGAGGTTTCTAGCTTATCCTCTTCAACAATCTCACGCAGACATTCTAGGCAATCCTTAAGGGATGAGAAGTATGTTTGAATGGCAAGTTTGTTGTTCCTTAGATGAGGAGGGACATATGTCACGATAAAGCATATTTATTACAAGAGTGAACCTTTGATACAACATTCTCCCCATTGGTCATTGGCATTTTCCCTTTTACCGACTCTTGATTCTCAATTTCCTTTTGCAATGAAGCTATTTGTTCGTTGTTTTGTTACGAGTGACTTTAATTGATTCAAATAACTCATTGAAATGACGTTTAACCTTTTCATTTTCTTCTAGAAAACTTTCGCTTTCCTTTGTAAAGCATTTACTAGGTTTTGAAGATGAAACGTTTGAGAATTCGAGAATCTAAAGGAGGAGGCATTTGGGAGCTCGCCATATTGTTTGTTTGACCCTTTAATTGAGAGATTTGGGCTTTCAACTTTTCGATCGTGTTGCATTGAGCTTGAATCGCTCATCACGTTTGTTAATTTGAAAACGCATCAAACTCGAGCATCCAAGATGTCTTGACATTTGAAGTTTTGACATTTCTTTAAGATGTTGATATTTTAGTTGTAAATTAAAATGCTCAACTTCTAGTTTAGAAAATGTTTAACGAAATTGTCGTGATCATCCGCTCAATTTTCTCGCTTAGTTTAGAATTAGTTTTTCAAGCTCAATGACACGATCATGGGAGACTTTCAGGCCACAGATAGTTCATGAAATTTGGAAGCATTAATAGAGCAATTTGAAGCGTTGAAAACACATCTTGAGCAACACATTCAAGAATAAGATTCTCATTTAATGTATGCAAGTTCTTTCTCTCAATCTCATTATATTTCAAAGGTACGCTCATAGTCACTAACTTCAACAACCATTGCATCAAATTCCTTTTCCATTCCTTAATATCGGTTTCTATCCCTTTTAAGACTCTCAGTGGTCTTTTAGAAGTT
This sequence comes from Chrysanthemum lavandulifolium, assembly GCA_022545495.1. Lineage (NCBI taxonomy): Eukaryota > Viridiplantae > Streptophyta > Magnoliopsida > Asterales > Asteraceae > Chrysanthemum > Chrysanthemum lavandulifolium. The sequence goes on along the minus strand of CM040246.1, from coordinate 197,129,709 downwards.
TAAAGAAGGCATGACCTCGCTTAAATAACATTCTTTCATTTGTTCAAAACCCTTTCTCCTTCGCTATACCAAAGGTGTGATCCTTTTCTTGCAAGTTTTCTCAAAATCAACAAATAGTTGAAATATAATGTATTGGCTAATTAATGTCTTGCTTTTAGTGGCAATTGTTCTAGGAACAAGATGCATTGGTGTATTAGGAGGATACACAATCGCTTCTAGGCATTTTCCATAAAGGGGGTTTGTTTCAACAATATTTTCAATTTTCTCGCTTATCTAAATCCTTTTCCAAAACTTGTTCTGGAGTCAACAATGTCGAGGCTTAAACATGTTCAAGGAAACCAGGTTTTCCTTCTTGTAGTCATGGGATTGATATTTATTTTTTTTCTTTGCATTTAGGGTCATCTAATTTTTGTTCATCCTTTCCTAGTGACTTCATCGATTTCTTATCTTCCTCGCACACAACACAACTAGGTTTCGCTTAGGCTTAAGGATTTCATTACCATCATAAAGCACCTTATGAGCATTTCTAGCCTTTTAATTACCTCTGGATTTGGTTCCTCAACAAGGGGAATGCTATGCTTATCGCTAAGACTCGATGTTTAGTGACCATGTGAGCAATCTGAATGGTGTTTCCTTGTATGTACAACTTATTCTCAAGTTTGTTTTTCAAAGTTTTCGATTAGAAAATCTCTCAAGAGTTTTGATTCCTTTGCATTAAATTCTTGCTTAAGCATTTTCACATTTTCTTGAAGTTCTTGTTTTGTTTATTGTTTTAGAAAGTTTTTCTTGCAAGGAATTTAATTCTTGTTTCAATACTTCTTCTCTAAACTTACTTTTTCTAATTCATCGTACTCACTTGGTCATCCATTTCCGCTCACGAGTGGTCAACTCAAACTTAGCACGTTGTTCATAAATAGCAACACGCTCTTTATAGGCATTTAGTTCGTAAATTACGGAATCATCGGGGCACATGCAAGGTATTCATCAAAACATAGTCATTGTTGATCGCAGAAGATGCATCACTTGGTACAACTTCACTTTCACCTTGTTTCACATATTGATCATATGGGACAATATCGATATTACCCATATTTTCAATATTTGATTCAATAGTTTCAGATTGATTGTACTTTGTCATGCATCCGCTGCACATCAAGATCATCGATAGTTTTAATACCTCGAGATGAGCTTGTCATGGGATGGCCCAACTAGTGGTGAAGAAGAGACCTTGGGAGAAACCATTGGAGAAATGCTAGCCATAAAATTGTGTGTGCCGAGGTCCATCATCCACATCAGTCGATGCATCACGCCATCGGTGACTTGAAAGGCATTCGATGATTGTGACCTATCTCCGAATAGGTCGCTCATCCACATCGCATCATAGGTCTTGGCATTGCCCTCAAGAAGAAACAAAGAATTCTCTTCATTCAAAGCAAGACCATTGTCCCGAGCTTGTGCCAAGAAGATCTTATCTCAAGTAATCGGCGATTCGTGGACGCTTTGGAAATGTGCGCCTTGCAATGTGTCCTCACCACCACAGCTTATAACATTTGATGGGCTTAGCTTGACCTTGGTTACCATTCCTTCCTCGATTCGTTGCCAACATAACCTCTCCCGCCCACCTCGCCCCCGATCATACCGTCTTTCCGAATCGTTGCACCACGATCCTTCCATCTTTAACAATTGGCTTGATTGTGTGGGTTAGATGTTGTTCGAGGTTGTTGTTGGTTTGTGGGAGAGTATTCATGTTTTGACTAATGAGAAGAGCTAGTTGATTAATGAAGTTACCCACGTGAGCATCAAGATCGACTTGTTTGTACATAGGATCGTGAATGAGTTTGTGATTACCATTACCCAAGGGTATGACTTGTGATGCTTTGGTTGTGATTCCGATGTTTGAGTAGAAAGTTGTAGAGTCATTAGACGAGCTTGTCTCTCCTCGGTTGGTTTTGAACCGATTGAGAATCAATTTTTCAAACATAGCATGTCTCTCATTCTCAAGGAGGAAGGCATAGAGTTGCTCATAGTTTGTATTCTTCAATCCTTTAGTGAGCTTCACAATGTAACAAACTTGTGCCATTCGGGATTCATGTTGTTCACAAATTTCGAGTTCAACTCAATGTTAGGCATAGTCATTCGATGTTCCTCATGTCATTAACTAACTTATGAAATCTCACATAGTACTCATAGACATTCTCATCCGGTTTCATCTTGAAGTGCTCAAATTCGCCATAGATTTGGGATTCTCTGTCTTCCATAGTTAATTCAACCCGAGAGAAGCATCTTAACATTGTCCCAAACCGCTTTAGCATCGTGTTATGATTGATCGCCTTGTAGATGTCTTTAGGAAGACCTTGAAGAACAATGTTTGAAGCCCCGATATCTCGCATCAAATCTCTTTTATCCTTATCATCAAGCTCATCATACATCTTAGGTCCGTCCATTCCGTAAACAGAGTACCATCTTCATTAGTATCAAGTATGTCTCTAGTCGCCTCAACTTGATATGGTCCTTCATCAATGGATTTTAGAATGTTGACACCATTTTCCTTTCCAAGGCAATACATGCCCGATTCGCTGAGCCCAAGAATCGTAGTCGATTCATCAAGCACGGGTGGATTAGTATCCGAGCCACCGCTTGAACATCCTCGACAACAGTGGAGATGATGAGGAACGTTGGTAGACATGTTAACAGATTATACGGGATTTTATAACTCTATGATTAAACCGGAAATAGATTCTTTCACGGATTTTACTAAATCAAGAGAAAACCGTAAACAATCACTCAAGTCGCTAGAAGATAATGCACTAAGTCGCTAGAAGATAATGCACTAAGTCGCTAGAAGATAATGCACTAAGTCGCTAACAATTAATTCGCTACACCACTAAGTCTCTAGAGTCCCAAGTCGCTAGACAAATGCAAGTCGCTAAGTAGTAACTCGCTAAGCCTCAAGTCGCTAGCAAAATTTTGGCAAGAATTCGCCACTCAAGTCGCTAAAGATACAAGTCGCTAAAGAGCAACTCGCCATGCATCAAGTCGCTACCACTGTCGCTACTCGTAGTGGAGAGTCCACTACTTGTACTTTAACTCGCTAGATCTAACTCGCTAGGTCTAAAGTCGTAACTCGCTACAAATTTGTAAAGCAAGTCGCTATGAAGAAAATAATCCGTGAGCTAAGTCGCTAGCTTGAAAACCATATAAACATCACTTTTCAATCCAAAACAACCCAACCAAGATGATTCAAGCTACCAAATGAAAACCTAAACACTTGTGATGATTCTAAACATAAAAGTACTAACAAAATTCAAACTTTAACACAAGAAATCAACCAAATGATGCAAAACCACTAAACTTTTCAAACTCAAAACCACCTAAAACCACTAGAAATCCAAAGATGTGCAAGATATGATCCAACCATGGCTCTTGATACCAATTGTAAGATATAAAGTTTCACATACACATCAAACCATAACACAAAGTAGCATGTAGATGGAATTCTAGAGAGAGAAAGTTAGAGGTTTAGGGAACTTAGTGAGAGAAAGTGAAAGATATTATTATGAGCTCCAACTCTACCTTGAAGGTGAGAGTATTTATAGTCTTACATAAATCGCCACACAACGGGTGTGGATCGCATACAGTGGGTAAAGAACCGTCCGTCCTCCACGGTGTTACTTAACTAGATACTACTTAACTTAAAATAACTACGACTACGAGCTTTAACGATTACATATACTTGAGGTGATCGACTCTTTAAAACCTGGAATTTCTAATTCCTAACAAACAGCAGTCCTTTGACATACTTTCCTCATTATGATTTAGGATAAGTGCACGAAATATTTGAAAAATTGTTTTAGCGCAGCACTTTCCTTCCATGAAGAGCGGGTTGCTATCGGAAATAATAGCAAGCCATGGTTTAAGCACGGGTTACAAATAAATAATCGCATGCCATATTTTTAGACATGTTTTGAAAAGAATATTTACACCTCCTCGTCGAACTTCATCTATGGTCCTGTGCCATTATTGAATGACATTTCTAAGACCATAGATGTTATCGATACCGTAAGACATGTCTTGAGAAAACATATTTTGGTATTTTTCAAATTTTCCGATTTTTATGGGTTTTTAAGATTTTATATTTTCTATTTTGTTTTTCTTGGTTTTATATTTTTGTATTTTGCTTTGATAAATATTTACGATAGAATAGATGATATAGTTTAAGAAGATGATGATACGAGTCATCGAGATAAGGATATCGAGCAACCCGTTGTAGAAGATAAGTCATCATCTCTAAACATTCACCACCAAAGCTTTGAGGCTTCGTAATAGACGATAGAATATGAGCCTTTGAGAAACAGAGACTTTGGCGCTTCCCCCAAACCGAAAATCCTTTAGTGAAAGGTATTCAAAGCTTTCTTTCAAGCTCCATTAGCTGTGTGTACAAAGAAGCACACCATTATCATCGATCATGTTGCTCTTTTAAGAATAATCACCGTGATTCTTCGCTCGAGGTTATATCATCAAATAGAACAACAAAGAACGTATCATCCCACATTTAAATAATCTTCTCAAATTCCTTTTCCATCAAGTCTCAAGCAATCCATTCCAAAAGGTGTCAAGAGAACAATTCCCCAAGTAGTTGAATTTATGCAATCGGTCCTTTGTATAATGCTCAGAACTCTCCCGAATACACATCATGAGGGAATGAAAACACCTCCCACGCTCACATTTTTCTTCCCCGATGATCGTGTATGAAGCTCAAGAACCCAAAGTACACCAATACCCAAGAGCTCTCCGAATACACATCATGAGAGGAATGAAAACACCTCCCCAATGTTCATATTATTTCTTCCTCGATGATCGTGTATGAAGCTCCGAATCCGAAGAACACACATTCCCACCGAAAGAATAATCGATAACACCTCCATTATGTTATACATTTATCTCCCCGAGAATGTCATACTTATGCACTCTTTATCTTCGTAAACTTTTCTTACATCAATCCCCACGTAGTTGGAACAAAAACACTAAAAGCCTTGATGATTAAAACCTTGAGTTTCTCTCGGTCATGACATTTGTCTTCCGGTATATCTTCAATCACTTAGAAGAATTAAGTTCATCAAGTTTACTCGCTTAGGTGCTTGTCTCCTTCCCCTTGCTAGTTTTGACACTTCGCACTCAAAGAACATAGTATAAGCCCAAATACTTGAAATCTTTATGAGAAGAACACTTGAACTGCTGGGAATTATGAAGTATGGATTATGTCAAGTTATCTTGAATGGATTCTATCAAGTGTATGGATTCTCACCAAGACATAAACATGTCAAGTTATATAGTTATTAGTTTGTTTCGCGAAGATAGTATTCCGTATATTCTAGAATAGTTAGATATGCATGAGCTTTATTAGGAAGTGATTGTGTATATCTTATTTAGTTTTACGTTTCTTTGTGAACAAGTTAGGGTTCCTTGTCTATAAAAGGAACACAATAGAATGAGTTATGTACTAGACGTTTACAAGTTATTAATATAACGATCCATAGAGGATCAAAGAGTTCTTAGTTATCTGTGCTTTATACTTGTGTTTATATTCCGCTAGAGAATACAAGTTGTAGAGATTTTATTTTAGTTTGTTTGTGATTACATAAGCAATACTAACGATCTACGAAGCTCAAGATCTATCAAGATCTGTCTAGTCTCAACATGAACTCTTGTGAGAATCAACTTGTTGAAGACTCACACTGACAATTTATATCAACCCTTATGTAGACAATTTGAAGTGACCACTAATGAAGAAAACCCGATATACCATACTTGAAACTGAAGTCAAATTCCCCACATTTGTATCTTAAGCTTGCACCTAATGATGGAAGAACGGTTTCGAGAATTTATGCTTCAAGCAAATCTCTAAGTACTCACTACCCAAACAAAGTATGAGACATTAACACCTCTTGCGATTATCCACACCGTCATATGCGTGTGACATCGACTAAAACAAAGTAACTCCTAATAGTGATAGTTAACTGTCTTCAACCATCCACCTTGACACCGGTAACTAGATAAACCACGCCTTCAACTCAAATTCTTAAGCCCGAGCAAGTTATCAAATAAGAACACGCCTTTGTGAAAGTCAACTTCAATCTCAAATAAGTGATAAATGATTAACTTCGAAGTAATCAACTTGTGTCAAATGTCCAACACATGAATAAATGTACAATCGGATGTACATTGACTCATTTAATGAACCGGAACAAATGATTCCTCAACATCAATTCCATCTTCCTAAAGATATACATATAGAGACTGATCTGGAAGATTCACCAATAATGTCTTCAAGCGGATGAGGTAGTCATTTTCCTTAATGTTCATGTGGTTGATTTACAGAGTGCACAATAATCCGTGAAGATTTGGTAAAGGAATACCAAAAGCGGATCATTTTTCATGAACAATAATCCGTGAAGATTTGGCAAAGGATTACGAAGAGCGGATTATTATTCAATAGTGCAACCGCAATATTACAATAGTCAATATCAACGCCGAGGAATAACTAGAGATTGGGTTTCTCGAGGAATCACAAAGAAAAGAATATGAGCAAATCTAATTGGGATTGAATGCCTCTTATCATTATCCCCAATTAATGCTCTCCCATAAACCGACAACTGCTTTGATAAATGCCCAGATTAAGAAGAAGTCTTTAGATAATCAAATGCAACTCGCCTTTAGTCTTATAACATGCATCGTAAAATGTAGAATGCATCAGACTCGACCTTCTTCAAGATTGTCCAGTTGGGAATAGATAGTTAACATCTTCATCACACCAAAAGCATCCCAATTAACTTACCTCTTGCAAGTCCCTTTAACTAAAATCCTCCCAATCAAACAAGAATGAAAGATATTCATCAAGGAAATCAAGAATCACCCAACGAACACACTAAATGGTAACACCAAACTACCAATCACATCAAACAAGAATGTAGAGATTGTTCGAATCATCATGTTGATGTGCACGTGAAGCATTAATCGAAGCACTTTTACATTAATCATATCACCGTGTGAAGATGTCAACCAATGCTCTAAGAAGAAACTACATGTGAAGATGATCCTATAAGAAGAGTCTCGGTTCTTACATGAGTTAGGAGCCGTTTGACCATATATTCTCATATATCAATCAACTATGCAAAAAATTCACACTTCTTCTCCCCCTCAAGAATTGCATACGGAGATGCCATTCTTGATTGAACAAGTGATTATCATCCAAATGTATTCTATTCACACTTCTCCCGCAAAATTAGCGCATGATGTCGCCATCTTCATTATATTGAGCAAGCGGAATAAGAGTAATTATCGAGTCCGGTTCACTTGATGACCAAGCGCATGGAAAAGGCATGAAGCATGTTGGTGAGAATGGTCATAATTGAGAAGATTTTCTTCTCACAAGATAAAGCGCATCAAGCGCACACTTTTCTTTTCTTTAGAGAAAGAGGCTTGAATTGTTGTATTCAAACGTCATAATGTTGAAGTACGAGGCCCGAATCGATGTGAGCAGACGTCATAATCTCTCTTTTCATCATCTCTTAGCAAAACATGTAATCAACCACCATTATCATTCAAGAGGCTCTTTGTAGTGACAAATGATGGAGATAACCCAATATGATGAATTTGACCTGAAGTAAACTAACCCGAACTCGTGACTTAAACTTGCACATATGTAACAAAGAGCGGTGCCGAGACTTCATCCTCCATTGAATCTCTAAGTACTCTATACTCTTCATCCAACCAACCATCAAGTATAAGACGTATTTCACCTCTTAAAATCCACAATTGAATGTGACATCGAGCACTACAACGTAACTCCTTTAAGTGATAGTTATTTTGTGGTGATAAGATCCCAATTACCCCAAGTGGTAAAAGAAAAGGTAAAAGTCACCCAATAATAACTAGATTTCCAAGTCTTCGTTTTTTATAATAAGCTTGAACAAGGATCTTGAAGAATCTTCATCCAACCATCCCCGATACCTTCGGATACTAAGTACACTTGCCGTGATATTTCACTTCAACCTCAAATAAATAATAGTGAATTAACCCGTTGTCACATCTTTCGATTAAAAGCTCAAATCTAGCCTTCTTTGACGCTTTAAGTGAACTATGATAATGGTTTTCATCCCGACCATGGTTAAAAGCACATAACCCCGTAAAACCTTGTAATAACCAAACTGCCATGACGAAAATCCAAACACACATCCAATGTATGAAGTACACCATTTTATCCCTTCTTTGAAGAAGAAACCGTAGCACCAGCATCAGATAAGATCCCGAGATACATTTTCTTTTCTCCAGGATGAATCCATCAATACGAGATTTTACAATTCTATAGTTTAAACCGAGAAATAGTTTCTTTCGCGGGATTTTACAAAACCAAGAATAAACCGCAAGATAGATCCGGAAATGCACATTACTTTAACCAGGATGTTTCCATTGTCACGGGGATTTTACAAGTCTATGATTTAAACCGAGAAATAGGTTCTTTCGGGATTTTACAAAATCAAGACAAAACCGTAAACAATGACAAATTTTGAATGTGTTATGACAACTTTGGTTTCGGTGAATATTTGTTTTAGGGGAACATGCAGTGGTTCATCAACGGTTCATCATCCAACATCAACAATATCATCAACCATCCAATAAACACTTTGGTGAACACATCATTCACGCATTCTGTCGGCTGTTGCTGTGACCACTTGGTGAAGTAAATCCGAAAGGTCAAACTTGAACATGAAGTGAACTTACCCAGATTTGTTACTTAAACTTGTACTAATCCTTGTGAAGAAGAAACGGTGTACCCAATGTACAAAACCTCTTGACGTATCCTCAGCTGCGTGAGACACCAAAGTGATAGCTGCGTTGTGGGTTAAGTGAGAAGGAATCACGAACGCAACTAAATAGCCAAGTCTTTATCACACTCAACAAACGCCCAAACAAGTCATCTTCGCGGAAGGGTAGAAAGAAAGAAGACGAAATAAGTAAACGCGCTTGGAAAAACGTCACTTCAAACCCAAATAAGAAATACCGAACAAACAACCTCGTAGTAAACCTTGTTCAAATATCAAACCGTGACATATTAATCTTCGTGAAAATGTATATACCAAGATACCAACCCGCATTCCACAACAACACTCATCATCATATCAAATCTCATTTTTGTCAACTCTCATTAAAACGATCCAATTAAGATAAACTCATCAGTTCATCATACAATATTCAAGTCATCACATATAAAACTCAAGCCCAAATCCGGTATTAATCATTGTCATTCCATTCATTCACGAGAAATATCACCACATATGAATCCACATTTTTTGAGATAGTCAAATTCGGATAGTACAAATTGTATTACCACCATCTCATATGACAAATTGTTTCAAATCCCACGAGCGGATCCAAGACTAAGCACAAGAACAATATTCGGAACATTCGATCCAATATTATGTGATGACATCTCACACCAATATTATACCCCAATTTAAAAAAAACACGAGCATATCCAATACTCGGTTAACCATAATTAGGGCCCATGTAATGTCCAACATCATTGTATGCAATCAAAAATTTAAGGCCCAAATAATGAATAAACCCAATCAACACATTAATACCTAAAGCGGCCCATATTCAGTATTCTAAGGCCCATGAAAAATTTGACTTGACCTAAACATGACGGGGAGTATAAAACTCTCATAACCACACTCATTCCTAATCTCATGTAACCCTAATCACAATCTCAAGATATCACACGCCCCAAAAACGCCCTTCACTTAATCAAAGAAACATCACACAACAAATTTTCTTCAAGCTCTAATCACAAATCAAATGAATCGAGAACCTTTTATCAATCATTCTCAAAAATACCACAACTTTTATCTAAAGCATCATCCTCTAAGTATGTAACATATTCGTATCAACCATAAACTAACCACAGGGATGGTTCGAGTTCAATTAATGCCACAGGGATGGTATTTAGAACAAATGGACAAAGCTTCAAAAGAAAAAACCAAGGTAGGTTTTTATTCTTTATGTTTGATGTCGAATTCATTTTCTTTTGGAAGTCTTGAACGAATCATGAGAAAAACACGTAATAATCTTTTTAGTTGTTTAATCATAAATATTCGAATATTAATGACAAACAAGATCGTTGATGAATTTCGTTGTGGTTTTGTAATGAGAACAAACTCTTGAATACACCACAAGATGAATATGAGATTTTATAGTATTAATGTTTTCATTTCGTATGATTGAGTCAAGATCTGAGGATATGATGTTCGAGTATTAGGACCCCAAGGTCTTGTTGTTTAATGAAACCGAACCAAGTCCGAGATCATTAGAAGTTGTCATTTCAAATCATGATTTTGTAATATGAATGATAAGAGATATGTATAGGTATTGGGTTGAAACAAGAATAGGGTCTTGTAATCGAATGGTTTTGGATAGTTGGGACCGATGATGTATATGTTACGAGGTCTAGTCTTGATGTTTTGGTATATGGTATTATTTGGTCGTAGTCATTCCATCTTCATCTCCTTTTCGTCCAAGACAAATCGCTACCCATAAGTGACAAGTCGCTAGGTATTGTTTTGTGTCAAGTTGCTAGACTAAGTTGCAAGCCTAAGTCGCTAGCCTAAATCGCTAGTTGATATCGTGTCGCTAGCATTGAGTCAAGTTGCTAACATTGAGTCAAGTTGCTACTTGTTAAATAACAAGTCGCTACATAGTATTGTCATAGCTACGACTTGTAAAGACAAGTCGCTACATCGCTTTTGACCCAAGTTGCTACATTTATTCTCCACAAGTCGCTATACGATTTTCAAAACACAAGTTGCTAACTCATTAAACAACAAGTCGCTATAAGGAACATGCCAACTCGCTATGAAGAATGACCGCAAAAGCGCATCTGCTTAGACCTCATGAAACCGACCGTAAAAACCCACAAAAGACATGACTTAAGGACATCCTTTAATACATGTATTGATCAAGAAGATATACCATTTATGACCATAACAATCACAGATAAAGATTTGTATCAGTCAAAAACATGAGAACCAAACCAGACTTGGACAAAAATAGACTTGAACAACACTTGACAAAAACCAAAACAGACTTGGACAAAACTTGACTTGGACAACACTTTAACACAAGACAGATTGAATCAGTATAAAACATAAGACATTTTGACCAATATCAAAAACTTGTACAAAACAGTTTTACCACAATACTCTCAAAAAAACGTATTCCAACCAAAAAATAGTACAAAACAGCCACGAACACGATACAAACCGCAATAAATCATCAAAACATAATAACCATGGCTCTGATACCAATTTTAGGATCGAAATATTATTGTGTTATGATGATTCGGGTGGTCTTGGATGATGAAAATACATGTTAGACATTTTAGAGAGAGAAAGTAGAGATGGTGTTGTTGGTAAAGAGTTGGTTCAATAAAATGTGAAAGGTTAGATTCAGCCACACCCTTCCATGGATGGAAGGGTATTTATAGTTACAAATACTACGTCCTCCTAATGATCGTGGATCGTGCATACGGTGGGTAAAGACCGTCCTTCCTCCACGGTGTTGCACTAAACTATTTTACTCTACAAACTAACTAATAAACTACTAAATAACGTAAATAACTACACGCTACGAGCTAACATATGCTAGATCATAATTGGGGTGACCGACACTTTAACATGGAATTTTCTAATTCCTAACAATTGATGAACTTGAAGTCCTAGAAAGAACGTAAGTTCACCCATCATGGACATTTCAAAATGTTTCTTCATTAGTTTTGAAAAGCGTTGAGTATTTTAAATGTGTTGACCTAAAATGATGTCATCCACATAAATTTGAACGATTAAAATGTGTGCCCCATGATATTGTATGAAAAGTGTAGGTCGATCAACCTTTGACTAATTTATTATCGAGAAGAAAGGATGATAACTTATCGCATCACGCCCGAGGAGCTTGTTTGAGTCCGTAGAGCCTTGTTCGGTTTGTAAACGTGGTTCGGGAACTCGGATCAACGAATCCTTCGGTTAGTGACATAGATTGTTTCTTTGGTTTACCATTCGTAAAAGCGCTTTGATGTCCATCGAAAGACCGTGATGTTCATATGAACCGCGAACGCCGTAAATATCTCGAACAACCTCAAGACGAGCAATCGGAGAGAATGATTCTTCAAATTCAAAACCCTCTTCCTGTTTATAACCCTTAGCCACCGACGTGACATATTTCGATTACGGTTCCTTCAAAGATCCAATTTGTTTTTCCGAATCCATTTTAGACCAATGACGAAGACCCCGTTGGTCTTTAAACCAATTCCCATACTTCAAGACGTTTAAACCGATTGAGTTCTTCTTGCATGGATTCAATCCAGTTGTCTTTGGTCATGCGTCTTTAATGTTTTTAGGTTCGATTGGCAGATAGTGAGTGCATAAATGCAACGCTCATCGCGTCGTGAAGACGTTGTCTTATTACGATCGTTGATTCGGGTTACCAATAATGTTCTCAAAAGGATGGTCTTTCATCCAACGATGTGTGGAAAGTTGATGTTGATATACATTATGCAGATTGAGAGGATTCAAATGGCTTGTAGATGATTTCGCAACATCGATGCGCAGCTTTCATTAGCAAACGGGTTGAAGAACGATTTGGATCATAACTGCATGTGGGGTACTTCATTGTTCGTAACATCATCACCGTTCGGTCGTCGTTGATGCAATTTGTTCAACTGTTGTTGTAGAGTCAATCGGTGGTGCATCTTCAACGAGAGTTGTTGTAGCAGTGTATCGGTATTGGAATATGATCGAGTTGAGCAATGGAAACATTGGATACACCTAGAGCACGCTCATCAATATCATCACTAAATAGAGGAGCAAATAGCTTTTCCATTTGTTGACGAGTAAGTCGGGGCTTGGTTCAGTTGATGATGGGGTTTGAGAGAATTTTAAACGGTTATGACTAGGTTCCAAGCTGTTATGCTCAGAAACCATTGCTGTTGATCATCAATTGTGTCATTGTTGTTGGAAACAGTTTGATCTTCTGATATCTGAGATTCGATTGGAGGTGCAGCTACAGCAACGGTTGTTGTTGTAGATTCAGAGGATGTATCAAGAATTAGAATATGATCAGTTGTGCAATGAAAATATTCGATACATCCAAGCACGCCTTTAGAAAGACTCTTTAACCGGAGGAGCAATCAATGTTTCCAATTCTTGACGATTAAGTACAATTTGTGATGCAAATGATGTATCATGATATTTTTACGGTGAGAAACGGGTCCACACGTATTGCAGTAGGAGCCATAATCATTGTACCAGATAGAAAATAGAAGGGGAAAAAAGAAAACATGGATCCCAAGTGAAACCGGGTTCCGGATGTTAGAAGCATAAAGATGTAGTGTCAATAATCTTCTTGACACCCGAACATGCTATTTTGATGATTTCCTTTCCGACCTCGTGGATGGATGTATATGGTTTCACACTTGTTATGGTGCAACTACTTAGTATCTTGCCTATAGGAATCCACCTAAGACCAACAGCTTTGAAAACTCTACCTATCCATCTAAGGTTAGATCTAAGGGATGTTGATACTTCTTGTGGGAAGAGTCTGCGTCCTATATTGATCCACCTATTAGGTTTCTGAAATTTTACTTTTAGATCAACGGGTTTATTTCTAACTGTTTGAGGTAACTTAGGTTTTGGTTTGCTACTACAAGCTTTGTTCAAGAATACACGAAGGTGATACACCGTGTCGTGAACCTAAGATTCCATCCTTTTGGAGTAGTGCCATTTTCCTAGCCTTTTCTAGATCATAGTTCTTGTGCAAGTCATTTGTATCATATGAATATTGAATTTTGATGCTCGGTTTAGACACTATGTTCGAACTAATCCTAGACGGGCCAGGTGCAACTACATGTAGAGGTTTAACAGAAACAGAAGCATTTTTCTTAGGCCAAGAATGTGGAGTGACTGGATTTGTCAAATGATTATTCTCAACAACTTGTGAGGCAAATCGTGGTTTTGAAGATTTTGAACATTCAGATTTAAAAGCAGTTGGTTGTCTAACTACTGATTGTTTTCTGAAAGGTTGTAGAGACGACTTCTCCAAGATTGTTGGTTTTGCAAAATTTGTATCCACACTCTTGTCAGTTAATCTTCTCAGTTTGTTTTGTAAAGCAACATGTGCAAGCCCCTTTGCTTGAATTTGAGCCTTTAAATGCTCATTTTCTTTTACTAATGTATCCACACAATTACTTTGTTCATTTGAATACCGACCATTGTGTTCTCAAGAAAAGATTTGTTTTGTAATTTAAGTTCAGAGAGATGCAATGTGCCTCTAGTTTTGAAAATCTTTTGAAACCGAGCAATGGTCTTTTGAGAAGAATGTTTTCATATTCAAGAGTTTGGTTTGATGTTTCGATTGAATTGTTTGCAAGTAAGGGCTCGTACATAAGACAGCTTATTCGACATTGGTAACACACCGTCAACCTCTCCTTCATTTCAAATCAGTTGCTCGCTTTGTTGTTTAGCATCCGCAGCGAATAGGATCAATGAGATTGTACCTCGACCATTTGTTCCGTGTCAAAGTTCGGTTCTCGGTCGTAGATGGGTAAGATATCTTCCTCAACCATTTGTTCTTCGTCAAAGTTAGGCTCGGTGTCATAGTTAAGTATGATATCTTCTCCGGATCTATTGTCATCCTACTTTTCCAATGCTACAACCTCATTGTCCGCATTACACGATGATGCGATGAATCACAACATTCTCAACATCCCTTTAAGCATTCCTTCCATGTGCATCAACTCTTTCACCTTGCACGTTTGTGGGATTTCGGGAATTTGATGATGTCTGACGCTTTATTGAGTTCAACTTCTCTTTCAGAATAATCCATCCTTCGTACAATTCCACAAATGCCTTTTCATTTTCAGAATCATCAGTAGCAAGGTTTGGTGATGAAGATTTTAAGCAGTAGATGGAAGGTGAGGAGATTTGTGAAGTCAGCATACTTGAAAGGCCGATATAGTGATTTTCAAAATTTCCCTCCAAAAATAATTTTGGAAAAACTTTCTCTCCCAAAATTTGAAATTCACTATAAAATCCAATTTTAAGATTGTAAGAAAAATTTGAGTTATGACAATTTTGACGCCAAATTTGAGCCTAAAAATTCGAATTTGAGCCTAAAATTTTGAATTTTTGACCAAAATTTTCGCAGTTAAACCACAATTTGAATCTCGCGTAAAAATGAAACGTTTAGTCTCCTGTAGAAATTAAATTTTACTCAAATTTTCCAGCCATTTTTTTTTTTTTGAATACTTGTGTTGTTGATGGATCTTTGTAGTCGAATGAAACTAGATGTTTGTTGATGAAGTACATTTAGGCGTAGAAACCAGCTTACGCGTAGAAAGATGCTTAGGCGTAGACAAGTACCTTACGCGTAGAAACCAGCTTACACGTAGAAACTAGCTTAGGCTTAAACCAAAGGCTTAATAGTAAGAACCTTATGCGTAAGATTTCCTTAGGCGTAAGACAAGCTTATGCGAGAAAATGCTTATGCGTAAGATGTTTACTCGTAGCTTTTATGCTTAGGCGTAAAACTGGGTTTTACCTAAAATCCTTTACACTTATACAAGTGTAAAGATATCCAAAGTCAAGTGTTTTCGTGCTTATCCAAGCAAGAAAACACCGAGTAAACCAATAGCATCAAGATCAAACCTTGAGAAGCTTATGCGTAAGTTTAGGGTTTTCGCCACAGTGAAAGTACCAAAATCACCAAAACTGATTTTAAGCCAAAAGTGTTTAGAAACTTGATTTTTATGATGAAATAGCTTCAATATTACCAAAATAACAAGAAAGTTGAAAACTTGATGATCCAAAACTCTTTTTCACCTTACGCGTAGAAAGAAGTAAACGAATTAAATCAAGCTCAAAAACAATGCTACACACGTAAAGTTTGAAACTTTTTGCCAAAAACTTAAACTTTAACACCTAATAACCTTGAAAGTACAAGAATCTTGGATTTGAAAGTGAAAAAGATGAGTTTTAAGCGTATGAAAGTTTAAGAACGTGAAACCACGCAGATACCATAAAACTTCAAGAACAAAACTGTTTCACCTAACTATTTGGCGAATGATACCACCGTTAGATCACCATATTAGTAACACAAGCATCAATAAGAAATATAGACAAGGTGATCGGTTGAACACGTAAACACACACACGTATGAATGAGAAGAGTTATGCGAGGAGTCAAATGAATAAATGAACAACCAACCCTCAGTGAGGGTTTACAAGGATTATTTATGAGGCAAGGAGCTGGGCAACACTACTAGCATCATTCCTTCTTATGGGCTCGGGCCAAGACTCATGGGCCTTCTACACAAGCCTTAGCTTAATAACAAACATAAAGGCCTAATTAAGCTAGCTATCTATTACATATTAATCACTAACACTTGTAATCTAGTTTAGGAGTGATTCCAACATAGGTACAGAAGAACCTTAAAATAGCAAACTAAGTAAACAACTATTACAGCCTATTACTAACATAAACCAGTTCCACAAAACATCAACAAAACTTGCTGCCAACCAAACTAACCATCAGACAGCTGTTCGTTAACCTCCATAAAGCCTACTTGCGCTTCCTTCGCGGCAATCCCATTGCGTATCCCATCGATAAGAGTGTCAAGTGCAAGCAGCGACTCTCGATCCACACGTTGAAACTCCACAAGCCCATGCAAACCATCGACCGCGTTCTCATTAAAAGGTCCGAACCAATGAGTCTCCATGATGGTTCGCTCGCGCTTTTCAATTTTCCCACGCAGCTGGTCACGTTCCTCCTCCATGCGGATCAGAAAAGCACGATCTTCGCTAATTTCGCTATTAAAAAGAAACTTAAAAGCTGTCGCCAAGTTGTCAGACTCACTGGCAGACTTGATCTCTTCGATATTTGGCATAGCTGTCATTGTGAAGCGGTGAAAATTAGTAGGTGAAAACGAAAGTGGAAAAGTACCAAATGAGATAAAAACATGTTTATAGCCCATGTAAAAACAAAAAAAAGTTAGGAAAATATGATGAAAATAAAATGACAACTTTACAAGCACAAAATAAAGGTTAAAAAAAATATACAATCTCTTAAAAAATAATAATAAAATATAATAAAATAAAATAAAAAATAAATAAAATTTAGCAACCTCACGGCTACACATTTAAAAAAAAAAAAAATACGCTAACGAAAAACCGAAAACGCTTTAACATGCTCACCATTAAAAATAAACGAACAAGAAAACGTTTGATTGATGAAACTACCGCAACACGGCGCTTTTCATCTCGCTCTTATTAAACCAAAAGTATAAATCCAATATAATAACTGAAAAGAAAAGCAAGACAATGAGCCACACTTAAAGAAACCAATACTCTATGGATCGACTAATAGAATCACCTAATACCCCATCGACAATGCACATCCATTCATGTTCTAGTATTTTGTCACAACTAGTGATCATCTGTATTTTATCTCGCAAATTCGAAAAGGAGAAAAAACAAGTTACGATTGATCATTAACTTATAGTCTACAGGTGTGTTTGGGGATCGGAAGGGTTTATGAGAACATGAGCGCCGCTTATAAAATAAGTCACTTATAAAATAAGCCTCGTTATTGCGGGTTTATGAAATCATAAACCCTAAAAGGCTTAAAACTTTAAATTTCATAAAAAGGCTAAAACTTTAATCAGTTTATGAACCATAAATTACATATTTACTCACAAAATATCTAATATATACGATAAAACCTATTTAATTATATCTTTTTAGAATTCGCAATAATAAGTCCCAATTTATTTATTAAACAAATTTACAAAATACAAATTTCAACTTCTATTATAATAAGTTCTCAAATTTCCCCCATTACGCCAAACATACCCTACGAGTCAAAGCCAATTAACTTCTTCAAGACCTTTCGATATTATTCCATATGTTTGCTTGCAAACAAAAATATATTAACAAGTGAAAATGGAATTTGCTATTGTAGACAATGACTAATAACTTAATCATATTTTTGCACTTTCTTCTTCCGAAGTATTCACAAAATCTTATCTTCACTCTTGCATATACACGACTTCCAAACTTCGTAGACAAAAGAAAAAATGACAACTTTGGAGCTTGTTTTCATACCATCCCCGGGGGCTGGCCATCTGCCACCAACGGTTGAGCTAGCCAAACTTCTCCTCGACCATGATCAACGGCTTTCCGTCACTGTTATCATCATGAACCTCCCATTCGAAGCAAAACAAGTTACCGAGACTCCGATATCCACTCCTCGTTTAAGCTTCATCGACGTCCCTAACGAGGACTCATCCAAGGACCTTATCTCATCCCACACATTCATGTCCGCCTTTCTCGAGCACCAAAAGCCTAAATTGAAAAATATAGTCCTCAATATCACTGAGTCTGACTCGGTTCAACTTGTTGGATTCATTGTGGATATGTTTTGCATAACCATGACTGACGTTGCTAACGAGTTTGGAGTTCCAACTTACGTTTACTTTACATCTAGTGCATCAGCTCTTGGTCTCATGTTTCACTTACAAGCTAAGTATGATGACGAGGAATATGATGTTACGGAGTTGAAAGACTCGGATTTAATGTTGTCCATCCCGAGTTACGTCAAACCTGTCCCTGCTAGGTTGTTACCTTCAGTGCTATTTGATAAGCAAGGTGGGTCAAAAACGTTTATTGATCTAGCTAGAAAGTATCGTGAGTCGAAGGGAATAATCATAAATACATTTCAAGAGCTTGAAAGTCATGGGATCGAATTTCTTATAAAAGGCGACCCCAACATCCCACCTGTGTTTCCGGTGGGCCCAATACTGAATCTAAACAACATGAAAAATGATGGTAAAACCACCGAGATCATGGCATGGCTAGACAACCAACCAAAAAGCTCGGTGATTTTTCTTTGTTTTGGAAGTATGGGAAGCTTTGGAGAAGAACAAGTGAAGGAGATAGCAGTTGCCTTAGAACGAAGTGAGCATAGATTTTTGTGGTCACTTCGCCATCCACCATCAAAAGAAGCGATGAGGTTACCCAAGGAATATGAAAATTTCAAAGAAGTCCTTCCTGAGGGTTTCCTTGAGCGTACATCGAACGTGGGAAAAGTAATAGGATGGGCTCCACAGACATCTGTCTTGTCCCATCCTTCACTTGGAGGGTTCGTGTCCCACTGTGGATGGAACTCGACTTTGGAGAGCATATGGTTTGGGGTGCCTGTGGCAGCTTGGCCTCTATACGCTGAACAACAGATTAATGCTTTTAAATTGGTGGTGGAATTGGGAATAGCAGCCGAGATTAAGATTGATTACAAGAGTAACATAGGGCCGGGTGGTGGCAGCAACGAGATGCTGGTGAAAGCGGATGAAATCGAGAGTGGAATTAGGAGGTTAATGAATGATGGTGACATGAGGAGAAACATGAAAGAGATGAAACATAAGAGCAGATTGACAGTCACCGAAGGTGGATCATCTTATGCATCTATTAAACGTTTTATTGAACTCGTAGTTAGCAATATGTAAGTTATTCACTTATTTGTACTCGAAATCCTTTAATTTCAGTTGTGTTTTGTGTTAAACATTTGCTAAATATTCATAACAAAAAACACGGAACATACCCATAAGCCTTAACCGTCTTGAACATCATTCACGTTTTCCATCTAGGCTTGAGTATTACTCCGTATTTGTATTAGTTCTATTGTATTTCTATGATGTTTGTTATGTTTTGAGTTCAAAAGAGTTATAGGCATGTCTATAGCTCTTTAAATAGTTGTATGTGAGTTTGTGTTTAATAAAATATATTCATCTTTTGCACACAAAAAAAGTAATAATTAACAATAAGTTAATTTATAGCTTGATGAATCAAGACATTATCGATAAAGCGTCCGATGGATTCGTGAGAAGATCCACCTTTAGAGATGGCAAGCCTGCTCTTCTCTTTCATTTCTTTCACTTTCTTCCTCATATCGCCATCACTCATCAACCTTCTAATCGAACTATCAATTTTGTCCGCCTTCACCATCATCTTATTGCCAAACGGACTTATGATGGCCCCAAGATCAATCCCAATTGGCGCTGCTATACCCATGTCCACTACCAACTGAAAAGCATTGAGTTGTTGCTCAGCGTAAAGTGGCCAAGCTGCTATTGGAACCCCACACCATATGCTCTCCAATACTGAGTTCCAACCACAGTGTGAAACAAACCTCCAATTGAAGAGTGGGACAACACCTCCATCTGTGGCGCCCATCCTATTATCTTTCCCATACTTGATGTTCTTTCAAGGAATCCTTCTGGCAGGACTTCATTAAGGTTCTCATATTCTTGTGGATGTTCAATCGGCACGATCCAACTTTTCTCCTTTAGTAGTGGACGACGGCGACCATAGGAATCTATGTCCACTTCGCTCGATGGCAACTGCTATCTCATTCACTTGTTGCTTGTCAAAACATCCCATGCTTCCAAAGCATAGGAAACCACCGAGGACTCCGTTGGTTGCTTAGCCATGTCATGATTTCTTCATGAGTCGTAGTATTTTTGCTATGTTCCGTATGTTCAGAATTAGCCCCACCACAAACACCGTGGGATGTCGTCCTTGTTTCTTATAAAGGAATCGATGGCATGGCTATCAAGTTCTTGAAATGTGTTAACCAATATGCCTTTTGTCTCGAAACTTTCTAGCCAAGTAGAGAAACCATTCGCATCCACCTTCCATATCAAACACCACCGAAGGTAATATCTTCACTGGTACCATATTGACGTAACTTGGGATTGGTAACTGCAAATCCGAGTCTTTGAACCTGGTAATATCATGCTCACCCTTATCATGCTTAGCCTGTACGTAAAACATCATGCCAAGCATGGCTGCACCAGAGGTGAAGTAAATGTAAGTGGGAACTCCGAATGCTTTTGCAACATCTGTCATTGCAACGCAAAACATGTCAACAACAAAGCCAGCAAGTCGAACCTTGCCAGACTCAACCATTTCAAGGACTATGTTTAGAACATGTGTCTTGTGGTGTTCGACAAAATCACGGATATAGGTGTTGGGTGAGATGAGGTCCTTGGTCGACTCATCGCTAGGGATGTCAACAAAGCATCGACGAGAATTAGGCGTTGGAGCTATGATATTGTGCTTTGGTTGGAGGGGGAGGTTCATGATGATGATGGTGATGGAAACCGCTGATCACGGTCGAGGAGGAGCTTAGCAAACTCAACCATCGAGGGTAGATGGCCGTCTCCGGGTGATGGGATGAAAATAAGCTCCGAGGTGGTCATTTCGGGAACTTGCATAACATTATGTGTATTTCAAGTGGAATATCGCGTTTGTTTATATAAGTAAAAGACTCGATGTAAACAGCAATTGAAAATGATCTCATATCAACCACAATTAATTGGTGTCTTAGCGAGTGGTAATCCGTCATGTCAATACTCCATAAGTCCGTATATCATTTAACATTAATATAAGTATAAAAATATTCGTTGAAATACAAAAAAAAAAAAAAAAAAAAAAAAAAAAAAAAAAGTTTTATATGCGTACGTGTAAATATATTTAGAAAGGCTCACGTTTAAAATTAAGTAAAAACATTACTGAAGGTGATTACATAAAATTATGAATATGGAGATTTACTTGATCTTTCACAAATCACAATGATGTGCAGGTTTAAGCAAAAATATTTTTGTATTTGATTCAAAACTTTTAAGGTACCACGGAGTGGAGCTCGGTTTGAGCATCAAGCTCAACTACCCTAGCGACTACACCATTCCCACCCCTTGGTCTTGAAAACTTGGAGACAATTCGAGTTCGAACCCGAACTATTGCAAGCTTTGTTCTCTTCTTTTTTTTGTCTTTTATAAAATTTTGGGTTAGGGAGGATCGCATCACTCCGCCTAGCCAGTGTAGTGTTAGGGTAGTATTGGGGTAGTTTTAAGGTGCCAGGTTTTTATTGGACAGAGGTGATGCAAGACCTCGGGTGACAGTGAATGAAACTTTCACTCCTCCCTCCCTAAGTAGCTTTATTATTATTATTATTATTATTATTATTATTATTATTATTATTATTATTATATATATATATATATATATATATATATATATATATATATATATATATATATTTTTTTATTATATTCATCACTTTATTAAACTCAAGGAATTATAGAAGTTAATGAGTCGCGACATGTTGAGCCCACTCCTCTAAATTATAAAGAAAGTTTAATCCTACTAAAGATATGCAAAGAAAGACGTGCTCCAACGCCATACTTTAGCTTATTATTATTATTATTATTATTATTATTATTTATTATTATTTTTTTTTATCAACAATTTTATTATTATTATTATTATTATTATTATTATTATTATTATTATTATTATCATCATACTTTATATTTATTACTACTAAAAGCTATGCTCAAGTTCTTTGGACGCAATTTTTATGTAATTCGAGCTTTCTAATTTTAAAAGATGTAAGTAATGGAAGGATCAAGAAAAAATCTAAAATGAGAAGAATACGAAGAATTTTACCACACATTTTAAATTGTGTGATTTTTTTAAGGGAGACGATCTATTTTATAGGCAGATCCGAAATGCGTTATGGTTTATTCTTATCATTTCATTTTAATTTTTCTTTTTATTTGATTCTAACTCTAAGCATTCTTCTGAGAAAAATAATTGTGTCACAATTGGTTTGCGATGTCACTCTAAGGCTGGACGCAGTAATAGTGACGATCGACTGATCGATTGATTAGGCGATCAATCGTCCTTTCTGTAAGTGTCAATCGCCTAGCGATTGATCCCCTATTGTTTATGAATTATTATGTAAAGTTTTAATTATTATTGAAATTCAAGTTTGTTGTTAAAAATGTTTTTTAAAAAGAAAAATATAAAAAATAATAAAAAAACAAAAATAATGAAAGTCGTCCTTACTGTATAATCAATTGCCTTTAAGTCACCGAAAAGACAAAGCTACATAATTCTTGAATTGCCATAATATGACACCAAGTTCTAGAAGTAGTGTACTTTAGGAATGTACACAGTAGAGTTTTTCTAAAATTAGAAGAATTTCAAAATTCGACTTTACAAGTCCTTACTTCCCATTCTTTTATAGAAAGAGAAACACTTTTCATACTTACCTCTTTCTTTAATACATGACTCACCTTCACTACTAAGAAAGATCTTTTAAACCGGTTATGAATATCTTTTGAATCAGTATCTCGACGGGTCTAATATAGGAGGTCCAAAAGGGTATAACTCATACAAAACGGTGCATCGGTCTAAAGACAACATATAATGTATACCGGTGTTCATGAACCGGTTTAAATAACACGCTTCAGACCTCTTGAGTTTACAAACCGTCTAAATATCCATTATCCATAAAAAAAAAATGAAAACATTTCCCCTTAACTCCTCAAATATGTATATAAAACACACACTCGTAGGACTAAAAGGAAACGATAAAGACTTTTTTTTTAAATAATACTCAAAATGATAATAGACACTTACATCCTAAATGAGACAAAGTATTCAAAAGCAGTCTTAAATGAAGACAATCCGAAATTAATCTCTATTAGGTTATTTTTGGAGGGGTATTAAACTAATGACGGATGAGTTGCAATTAATTTATACTACGGTAATGTTGCACAAAATAGTTGATCTCGTAATTCTTGAGACGATACCTTACTTCCATGGGTTAATTTTCCAAACAATGTATTTCGGATATTATACGGACGATTTTCTAAAGGTTCATGAAAAAAAAAAAAAAAAAAAAGAAACATGATAGCTCACATCTACACACAATAACAAATTTACATAACACATTAGTGGTTTTAATATACGTATAACATCATTTGTCAAAAGGTTTATATAATTATCATAAAAGCTTAGTTAGTAATAACATAAATGTGTAATAAGTTATTCATACCTTTTAAGTTTAGTTAATGTGAAAAGTTTAATAGTTATAAGGATATTTTTATATGGTTTTTTTAACTTGTGCATTTAAGCATATATTTAGAATTATTTAATGTTTTAAATATTCTTCTTGAAATCGTAAAGAAACATTTAATGTCTTAAATATTTTTTTTGAAAATTGTAAATTTATAATTTCAAGAAAAATATTCAAGACATTACAATTTTCAATAATAATATCCGAGTATTAAATACTTTATTACGAGTTTTAAAACAATATTCATAGTATTAAAAGCTTTTAACATGTGTCTAATGACACAAATTAGATTTAAAACACAATGTGCATGTAATGTTTGTGTCGTGGTCTTATTTCTTTAAGGGACGTTTGTATGAGTGAATGGCACATAATGAAAACACATCCGAGAATGAATTAAATAGAAAGGAATAGTCTAAAAATAAAATATATTCCAATGTTTGGTATAATAAACAAAGAATGAGGGTGGAAAATATGATAGAAAATAATTCTTTTATAATATGATAGAAAATAATTCTTTTATTTGAAACAAGTAGAAAATAGATTAGAGAGATTGGTAAAATAAATTCATTTGCTCATAATTGTTCAATTCCATGTTATCACGTCCCTATCTTCAAAATATTAACCACAATCATGAACGAAAGCCTTTCCTTTAAATAATTCACTATGTCTAATTTTCTTTGATATACTTTAACAAAATAACAAGTATAATTCACATTGTTTCTGTTGATATCATTGGACACACACAAATGTAAGATCGAAACGGCAACATGTGAACAAAAGAATTGAATATTACATCTGAAAATTGAAGATCAAAATAGTTACGTGTATGATTACAATTTGTTGAATTGAAGCACTGGTTAATATCAAGGTAATCTGAAAGAATTGAGAATGAAAGTTTTTTTGATGATGAACATGAAGTTAGAGAGAAAAATATGCAAGGGTTTCGATTTTTCCCAAAATGAGTAGCATGTGCTACTCACATGATTTGTTCCTTACTTTTTCTCATATTTTTATTCTCAAGTCGAATGGAACCATGGATTTGTCTAATTTTGATGATTCTCGCCATTCTTTACTTTTTTAAAGAATGAGGTTTCCAAAGAATCCTATTTTAATTCCCTGCTTTCATTCTCTCGTAGTACCAAACTAAAGAAATATTTTCATTCTGTTTTTGGCTTTTCATTACATCGCATCAAACACCCCCAAGTGTCTTCATAAGGAGGTGAGATCTTTTTCTTTCAGATTTTGGTTTTGGAGTTTATATTATGTTGACTTTCTAAAAAATAAAATAAATAAATAATAAATAAATAAAATACTAAACACAGGTCTAAATGTGAAAGGCATACACCGGTTGTAAATAAATGCACGGGTCAAAAATACAATCTTTTGGACCGGTTTGTATGGTACTCACCAGTCTAAAATCATGAACATGGGCAGGTTTAGACAATTACATATTTGTATTTGATCTAGAATTTGTAAGTAATTTTTGTGTATTATCTCTAGAAATCTATGTTTAAGTTCTTTAGACACAATTCTATGCAACTTAATAACTTCACGTGTTTTTATTTTAGAATATGTACATAATAGGCATTCTTCTAAGAAAACCAACTTTGTAACAGTTGTTTTGCGATATCATTCTAATTAATTATTGAATTGCCATTATAAGACCAAGTTCTAGACGTAGTGGACTTTAGGAACGTATCCAGAAGAGTTTTTCGGATATCATACAAAGGATTTTCAACAAAGGTTCCTAAATAAATGAATTAAGGATATTGTAATTCTTTTATATGGTACTTATCGGTCTAAAGGTATGATCAAATGAGAAATATAATTAAGATGAAAAGAATTAGAAGAAATCACAACTACAAATATTAGATGCATCTTCCTATTATTATTATTTTTTATTTGAAATATGTGGCTACAATTCTTTCTTACTCTTCTCATTTAAATAATTCTTCTCACTAGATCCATATTGTATCGGTCTATATATAAAAAGGCAAATGTAATGCAGTTGGAAAGGATGTAGAAGTGATACAGTTTTATAAATCTACAAGATTATTTTGTATTTTACAGCAGAAGTTTCACGTCATGTGATTCTGACTAGAGGACTTCGTCAAGGAGATCCTATTTCGCCTAACATATTTATTATATGTGCATAAGTGCTATCATCTATGATAAGGAAGTCAGTTACCTATGGTTATATTCCAGAGTTAAAGTGTGCAAGGGAGCACCTGAAATCTCTCACGTGTTCTTTACTAATTTATAGTATTTTCTTACTATACCTTTAGTCGATGAATGTTACAAACCAAAAGGTATGTTGAAAAGATATTGCAAGGCATCAAGTTATTAATTATAAAATCTAAAATTTCGTTTAGGACTACTCTAAACAATTTGGTATGGATTAGACACAAGTATATGTTTTGATTAATTGGTTTTTGTTACTATAAAATTTCTGTTAAATAGGATTGACGCCCTTTTTAGTTGTTACATCAAATCTCACATCACAAATCCTGTGAAAAACTAGAAGGGGGGGTTGAATAGTTTTAGTGATTAAAACTTGGTTTTAAACTACGTAATTGTCATGTATGGACTTTTTCAAAGGTGTAGGGAAGTAAATAGAACACTATTTTCTTTCACCGGTTAATGAAACACTTACAATGTTGTCAAATCCAGTGGGAGTATTATGTTCTTATTATTGAATAAGGAATTAATGTAATGATCTCTAATTCAAATGGAGTTACAAGCTTTCTCATATTGGTAGTAACCCCATTATCTCTAGAATGTCTTAAGATAATTATTTTCCACATGTAGACACTTATGTTTTCAATGATAGTCATGTACGTTTCCTTATTAGACAATGAAGTGGTTCTACATCTACTAGTTATGCTAATATCAATGACACAATCATATTAGTCACATAAACAAACATATGTCGTGTTGTTTATCTGCTACATGATATTGTTCCATGCACAAGTGGGAGAAATCTATATTGTGTGCAAGGTACAATATATAAGTATATGATTTAACGGATTCTCTTGACTGCAAGGTAAGAGATCAACATTCTAATATAACTTGTAAATATCTAATTCAAGAAACGCTTGGTGTTGTAATTTACGTCATGTCAGAACTTGACGAGATTGCAACAACAAAGTAAATCTCTATGTGAAGTCATACCTTGCATGGACATATTTGCAGTTTCTAAATTAGACAAGTATTTAGAATAAGTGTCAAGATGATAGATATAAGACTACTTCAAATTAAATATTTATGTATTATTAGAATGACATAAATAAATGAAGTAATCTAATACTACTTTAATTTGTATATTTATGAATTTATGGAATGACATAAATAAATGAATAAATAATGTAGTCCTACATTATTGTGAAGTAAATAAATTAACTTGAAATTACTATTGAAACCAAGAGTTGTGTTCATAATTACTTTAGTTAAACATGTTTATGATTCATTGTAGAGACATAAACATAAAGTCTTTTAAGACTTATAATAAAGTAAGACGTTAACTTGTTATGTTTTTTTAATTAAAACATATACAAGAAGTCATTGAGTTGATCAATGATTTATAACGTATAATGGGATTATAACAGTTTATGTTTTCTTAATGAGACATGAATATAAAGTGACTTAGCTAAAAGTACTTAGGTTATAAAAATCATGTAATTGGCTTGAAAAGTATATTATACCATTAAGTTGACTTAGTTGGTAAATAAGTAAGCCAAAAGGAATATGTTTATCTTATATATTGTTAGATTGTCTTACAATATTAATTCTAATGAATATCACAAGTTGATGGTATGTTCGGTTAGGAGAATCAAACTCTATTTGATTTGTTTGATTCAAGATAACCATAACTTCTTTCTTAAAAGTAACAAGGTTAGAAAATTGAGTATGGATTGAATATACTCAATATGACTCCAACCTAGAAGATTAATAAAACACCATTTTATTTTGGAATGTGATGAATCACATTAAGTTTTAAAATTGAAGATTCTGAATTTGTTAAACTACTTATGAATAGGTTATTAACAATATATAGTCAGGAATTATCAATGTGTATTTGTAATGTCCCAAAAAGAGAACAATGTAGTTTTGCTCTAATTGCTAAGTATATATAGATAGTCTGTATATTACAAAAGGCAAGTGGGAGTTTTTTTTTCTTGAAAGATAAAATTACAAGATACATAATCTTCTAAAACACACTAGTAAATATCATGATGAGGTTAGACATGTAAATGATAGACCTCATAATGATGGAATTTTCATTCATAGATCTTCAAGGATATCTTAGATATTTGATTTATAGGCTGAGAAGAACATGAGTTACAGGATTATAGTAAACCTGAAAATCATTATGATGGATTACCAAATATTGAATTGGGAAAATTACTCATACTATGAATGTTAAAGATGCTGTCCATAAAGATAATCAATTTTGAAAATTTGGTTTATCTTGATAGTTAGACTAGAGAACGGAAATGAGTTCTTCAAAGAGATGAAAAACCCTAGTGGTTTGAATTTCTATGTAGAAATCATATGGACAAAATTGTACACATATTTTAATCATACTTAAGCAATTAATTATGATTGAATATTCTTTTCTAGACACATTATATATATAAAGATGATAATGGTCATACTTGTTTTCATTAATATGAAATATGACAATGGAATATCAAAACTCTTTCTTGAAAAATTACTTGAGCGAGGACGGTAAGTAATCGAAAGGTTTTTTGAATTCGTATAATCTTTGGAAGTGTACGAAGTGCAATAATTCATGAATGGATAAATGCATGCATCTATAAAATTATTCTTATGTTTAATTATTAAATCCTACTTTTGATTTATAATTGAAATAAGATAAATTTTTAAGTATTCCTAAAAGCTAGTGGGAGTATTATGTTAAGGTTTTAAATCTTATATGTTGTATAACATATAGGAAGTAACATTCCTTGTAAGCTAAATGTTAAGTGTTATATTGGAATGAAACTTCACTTACAAGATTTAAGAATTAAAACATACAACTTTGGAATATATGTTTATTATTAATAAACATATGCAGTAAAATAAATGATTCTAATAAAACATGATATATCATTTGGGAAATGGATAAATATTTTTTACAAGATAGAACATGAATGAAATATAAGTTTGACCTGTAGATTCATCATGTACATCATGTTGTGTATATTAAAATTGTTGTGTCATTCTTGAATAAGAATTGATTTGACAACATTGATATCTAACTAAAAGTTATTAGATAATTTGTGTAATGAATATTCTAAAAGAATTACATCCTCAGCCTGAAATTGCTCCTAGATTCTATGGATGAACAATATGTCAAATGTTGTGCAAATTGTCATCAGCTTTAAACTTGAAAGTTAGAAAAGCATCAAACATTACACAATAAGATATTAAAGTTTACGGAGTTTTAATGAGCACATTGTTGTTTGTATACAATGATGCTGGTTTAATTGAGATGACACTCAATACTAGTTATGGTATGATTTCATCCTTGTTAATGACCATGTGAACTAGTTGTGCTACTAAGAGCACAGTTGCATTATACATTAAAAGAATAAGAATACTTTAAACTTTAAAATGTTTGAAAGTTTAAATTGTCATAAATTGGTGATAGAGGATGTCACACACTTTATGAATTATTATGTGGATTGGTGAATGCACACATACAAGGATTTCACTAATTGAATTCTTAAACTAAGTATTCTCAAAATTACGATAGATCAAGTTGGTTGATTTATGCCTTATCAACAAGTATGATTGTTATTACTTGAGGCATAATTCATCAACTGGAATTTTCATGCATTGATCTATTTAGTATTTGGATAAGGGATGTTAAACAATTGTTATAATAAATCAAGTACTTGGTATGTTTGATTTTATAATATATTGTATCCTATATTTGCATGTTTAATCCGTGAATAAATTTATTTATTCTAAATCGTCCGTTGTCAATTAATGATATGAGAGTATCATTAAATTAAGACAAATATGAGAGATATGGTAGAATATACTTGAAAGTATATTGATGAGAATGCATACCAATTTCAAATGATATTCAATGAATTGAATATAGGACTTATCCCAACTACATGATTTTTCTTTATGGATATTGTTATTAAGTAAATCATGAATAGTTATCCTCAGACTTGAGATACCAGATAAGTGTCATGAATGTAGTGCACTACGTGGAACAACTTAACGCTATACGAATCGGTAGTCATAATGGTTGTTTTCAAGTGTTGCAAAGTTTGTGGGTTAGTCTCGTAGTCAATATAGAATTTGTTCCTTCAAATTTATTTAGAGTTTAATATCTTTGGGCCCTCGTAGGGTTGACAAGATGTTTGCATGGCCATGCCCAAGATCTCCCCTGAATATGTTCGAAGTTTTGGTAATCTTGCTTAATCACTTATAACGAGAAATAGAATGGTTGAATAAAGAATGACTTAATTCCATATCTTTATTTAACATGGTATTAGAAACAAAAGGATAATAATAATGAGAAATCATTAAAGGTTTTCCAGAGCCTTGCTCGAGTTGTACTAGAGGCATCGAAGTGTTGCTAGACGCTAACCGATGTGATCACTCTATTAAGATATGTCCAAGTGGGTCGTTGGTTTAATGGACAATAAATTAATAGACGTGTGTTAGGATCGAACTCGAGACCACGGATTGCACACTTTACGTATGAGAATTAAAGTTTAATAATTAAATATAAAATGTTATATTTAGTTATTAATTACACAAAACACATAATGAACGTTAAGTAATTAAATGTAATGGACTAACGGTCGTTAAGTATTAAAAGAAAATGACTAAAGTAAAATTAGATGTCAAGAAGGATCCGAAACCTTTTTGGGTTTGTATGGCGGTTATATGGATTGGGGTTTCTAATCCTAATCTAACTTGGGCTCTAAGTTTCTACTAGTATATAAACAAGATTAAGGGTTGGTTGTTTTTTAACTCTTGTACACACAACCCTTTCTTAAATATTATATGTATCAGAATCATCATGATGGTATTTACCAAGATATAATAAACATGCAATGCATGCTAATTTAATACGCATATCATATGCATGCAAGATTATCATTATTTTCTTTCCATTGCATTGATGATCGACAGTGGTCATAAAGGGTTCGACCCGTTTATTTTTTTTTTCCAAGCAAAAAGAAACCTTGTTTGGCTTTCGTGTTTTGTTTTTTGTTTATTTAAACTAGCATTTACTTTAATTCGTTAATAATGCGTGTGTACAAGAACGTGGTACAATCACACTATTGATTGTATCTTGGATTGAATTACAAAACGGTGAGGGTAATTCACATAATCCTTATAAACCCTAATTAGGGTTCATCTAATTGCTAGTTTTGTGGATTTGATTCTTGTTCGGCTAGAATCAAGAAAGGTACGCATATTCTTCTTATGTTAATTAATTATTCGTTAATCTTTCCTATACGCTTCCGCATGTGTACTTGATGTTTATTGTTTATATTTATGATTGTCATGTTATATAATTCCAACAGTGGCATCACGAGTCATTGGTTTTAATGAGTAATTAATTACATAAACGCGTAATAAAACGTATATTGTATGATGTTTGATGTGATTAATCTAGGGTTTTGGTTTATATTTTTTGGGTCGTTTTTTTCTAATTGGGGCGTATCCCTTATTTTTTTTAAGTCGACACATAATTTTTTTTAGGGTTTGAAAATTGTTTGCTAACCTTATCGAAACCTAGAATTAATATATATATATGTTACGTGATTAATTAATGAATAATTGTTATGTGACATGGGATTATTATATGCGATCTTGTGACTATTTGTATAATTGTTATGTTATATCCATGATATTACATGCATGTTTGTCGTGGATAGTTGCTTTGATATTGTTTAATTGTTAAGATATGTTTATCACATGTTTATTTACGATAAATCTTGAATTGGGGAAGACTCCAATTATATATTAATGAATCAATTATGTGCTAATTGGTATATTTTAATTATGGGTTTACGCAATCGATTCATCGATGTATGTGGCTCACTTTCTATCGCTGGAGTGAAAGCCCTAATTAATATATACATTAATTTAACCTAGACATTGATTATTAATAGGGTTTTATCGAATAAGTTGCATGTGGCTACTTGTTTACACGTATTAATTGTTAGTTATGTGCGCATTGTTTTTTAGTTGTTTATTTTTTATTAATTTACTTGTTTGTTTATTATGTATGACAGTTTTAAGCAAAGGGTAATTTTAAATAGAAAAATAATACGGACTAAACAATGGTGAAATTTGATTTGTTTTTGAAGAGTTAAGTTATCTATAGTTTAATTGATTGATGATTTTGGTACAAATGGTCTGAACGGCTCACCCACTAGAACAAACTGTAATGGGGTTAATAAAGAAGTGCGCACAGTCACACTGAAAGGATGTCTAAGGTTATGCTTTTGCTCTTACGGTCCTCGCCTCGTGAGTTAGATTGGAGCTACTTAGTAAGCCATAAATGTACAAACTCATCTTAAGGCGAATTAGTTTTAATTCCATGCGTCACTGGTGGTAATTACCCGAAACACTAAGTGTTTACACTTATGCAAAAGTACGGTATAATGGACGATAATTAACGCTAAATTCCTTGATTGGTGAACCCAATACCTCAAATCAAAACTTTGATAATTTGATCTTTATGAATTGGTAATAAAAGTTTTTATTAAATTTATGCTACAAGATGAATGCATGCCATCTTTGTACATATTTGATTTGACCACATAAAATCAAAACTAGTACCCTTTTAAATTAAGTTATATGCCATCTAATTAAAAGGAACACTTGAAGTTGCAATTTATGTCATGAGAGTACTTGGCTAGATTGTGATGGAGAGGTAAATCTCTATGTAAAGTGAGACCTTACATGGACATATTTGCGCTTCTTTAAGTTAGACACTTAAGTTGAGTAGAAGTGAGGCTTGGACTCAATGGCATAAGATGGGATGAAACATGTTTATATTTGCAAAAGCGTTGGAAAATATAAATCCCATAATGATCTAGGAGTTGGAAATTGTTTGCCAATTAATGTTCGACAGATTACCTTATTATATGTGTTCGTTGCTAGCAGATCAACTGATGTAATGAAACTATGATAATTTGGATCCTAGTTTTCGATAAAATTCTATGGTTATATGAATATTACCTTGGGTATTTTATTTTCTTGAAAAGTTTAATTATCGAAAATACTAAAATTGAATTTTGAAAATTCTTTAAATGTATTAATGCAACATTAAACCGTAAACGTAGGTTATTCTCAGATTGGTAAATTGATCTACACCGTAAGGGTTTTGGTAGAGTCAACTTTGCTAAATGAATAAACCTAATCCTCTTTTCATAAGAAAGAGTGAGATTCAATCCTATTCCTTTTCATGAATGAAGAAAGGTATGATAGGACAATTAGAATTGTCTAAATTCTAAATACATAACTCGTAAGCAAATTTTAATAGTTAAGAAAATTGCATATTTCGAGTTATTAAATTAGAAGCTAGACTAATTATCGTATAATTGGTAAAAGACAAACTAGCATATTTTATCTAGTTGTTTTGTTTTGACCATTTAAAAGTACTACTTACAATTGTTGGAATAGTAGAACAATTAAGAAAGAAATTGCATGCCCAATTTTTCAAGTTAATAGAATTGATGAATAGTTCATCATCTACATAGTAGAATACACTCTTTTAGTACATAAGTAATTGTCATTTATGTACTTTTTCAAAGGTGTAGGGAAGTAAATAGAACACTATTTTCTTTCACTGGTTAATGAAACACTTACAATATTGTCAAATACATTGGGAGTATTATGTTCTTATTCTCGAATAAGGAATTAATGTAATGATCTCTAATTCGATGGGAGTTACAAGCTTTGTCATATTGGTAGTAACCCGATTATCTCTAGAATGTCTTAAGATAATTATTTTCCACATGTAGACACTTATGTTTTCAAGGATAGTCATGTACGCTTCCTTATTAGACAATGAAGTGGTTCTACATCTACTAGTTATGCTAATATCAATGACACAATCATATTAGTCACATAAACAAACATATGTCGTGTTGTTTATCTGCTACATGATGTTGTTCCATGCACAAGTGGGAGAAATCTATATTGTGTGCAAGGTACAACATATAAGTATATGATTTAACGGATTCTCTTGACTGCAAGGTAAGAGAACAACATTCTAATATAACTTGTAAATATCTAATTCAAGAAACGCTTGGTGTTGCAATTTACGTCATGTCAGAACTTGACGAGATTGCAACAACAAAGTAAATCTCTATGTGAAGTCATACCTTGCATGGACATATTTGCAGTTTCTAAATTAGACAAGTATTTAGAATAAGTGTCAAGATGATAGATATAAGACTACTTCAAATTAAATATTTATGTATTATTAGAATGACATAAATAAATGAAGTAATCTAATACTACTTTAATTTGTATATTTATGAATTTATGGAATGACATAAATAAATGAATAAATAATGTAGTCCTACATTATTGTGAAGTAAATAAATTAACTTGAAATTACTATTGAAACCAAGAGTTGTGTTCATAATTACTTTAGTTAAACATGTTTATGATTCATTGTAGAGACATAAACATAAAGTCTTTTAAGACTTATAATAAAGTAAGACGTTAACTTGTTATGTTTTTTTAATTAAAACATATACAAGAAGTCATTGAGTTGATCAATGATTTATAACGTATAATGGGATTATAACAGTTTATGTTTTCTTAATGAGACATGAATATAAAGTGACTTAGCTAAAAGTACTTAGGTTATAAAAATCATGTAATTGGCTTGAAAAGTATATTATACCATTAAGTTGACTTAGTTGGTAAATAAGTAAGCCAAAAGGAATATGTTTATCTTATATATTGTTAGATTGTCTTACAATATTAATTCTAATGAATATCACAAGTTGATGGTATGTTCAGTTAGGAGAATCAAACTCTATTTGATTTGTTTGATTCAAGATAACCATAACTTCTTTCTTAAAAAGTAACAAGGTTAGAAAATTGAGTATGGATTGAATATACTCAATATGACTCCAACCTAGAAGATTAATAAAACACCATTTTATTATGGAATGTGATGAATCACATTAAGTTTTAAAATTGAAGATTCTGAATTTGTTAAACTACTTATGAATAGGTTATTAACAAATTATAGTCGAATTATCAATGTGTATTTGTAATGTCCCAAAAGATAACAATGTAGTTTTGCTCTAATTGCTAAGTATATATAGATAGTCTGTATATTACAAAAGGCAAGTGGGAGTTTTTTTTCTTGAAAGATAAAATTACAAGATACATAATCTTCTAAAACACACTAGTAAATATCATGATGAGGTTAGACATGTAAATGATAGACCTCATAATGATGGAATTTTCATTCATAGATCTGCAAGGATATCTTAGATATTTGATTTATAGGCTGAGAATTGAAGAACATGAGTTACAGGATTATAGTAAACCTGATAATCATTATGATGGATTACCAAATATTGAATTGGGAAAATTACTCATACTATGAATGTTAAAGATGCTGTCCATAAAGATAATCAATTTTGAAAATTTGGTTTATCTTAATAGTTAGACTAGAGAATGGAAATGAGTTCTTCAAAGAGATGAAAAACCCTAGTGGTTTGAATTTCTATGTAGAAATCATATGGACAAAATTGTACACATATTTTAATCATACTTAAGCAATTAATTATGATTGAATATTCTTTTCTAGACACATTATATATATAAAGATGATAATGGTCATACTTGTTTTCATTAATATGAAATATGACAATGGAATATCAAAACTCTTTCTTGAAAAATTACTTGAGCGAGGACGGTAAGTAATCGAAAGGTTTTTTGAAATGTTTGGAAGTGTACGAAGTGCAATAATTCATGAATGGATAAATGCATGCATCTATAAAATTATTCTTATGTTTAATTATTAAATCCTAGTTTTGATTTATAATTGAAATAAGATAAATTTTTAAGTATTCCTAAAAGCTAGTGGGATTATTATGTTAAGGTTTTAAATCTTATATGTTGTATAACATATAGGAAGTAACATTCCTTGTAAGCTAAATGTTAAGTCTTATATTGGAATGAAACTTCACTTACAAGATTTAAGAATTAAAACATACAACCTTGGAATATATGTTTATTATTAATAAACATATGCAGTAAAATAAATGATTCTAATAAAACATGATATATCATTTGGGAAATGGATAAATATTTTTTACAAGATAGAACATGAATGAAATATAAGTTTGACCTGTAGATTCATCATGTACATCATGTTGTGTATATTAAAATTGTTGTGTCATTCTTGAATAAGAATTGATTTGACAACATTGATATCTAACTAAATGTTATTAGATAATTTGTGTAATGAATATTCTAAAAGAATTACATCCTCAGCCTGGAATTGCTCCTAGATTCTATGGATGAACAATATGTCAAATGTTGTGCAAATTGTCATCAGCTTTAAACTTGAAAGTTAGGAAAGCATCAAACATTACACAATAAGATATTAAAGTTTACGGAGTTTTAATGAGCACATTGTTGTTTGTATACAATGATGCTGGTTTAATTGAGATGACACTCAATACTAGTCATGGTATGATTTCATCCTTGTTAATGACCATGTGAACTAATTGTGCTACTAAGAGCACAGTTGCATTATACATTAAAAGAATGAGTATACTTTAAACTTTAAAATGTTTGAAAGTTTAAATTGTCATAAATTGGTGATAGAGGATGTCACACACTTTATGAATTATTATATGGATTGGTGAATGCACACATACAAGGATTTCACTAATTGAATTCTTAAACTAAGTATTCTCAAAATTACGATAGATCAAGTTGGTTGATTTATGCCTTGTCAACAAGTATGATTGTTATTACTTGAGGCATAATTCATCAACTGGAATTTTCATGCATTGATCTATTTAGTATTTGAATAAGGGATGTTAAACAATTGTTATAATAAATCAAGTACTTGGTATGTTTGATTTTATAATATATTGTATCATATATTTGCATGTTTAATCCGTGAATAAATTTATTTATTCTAAATCGTCCGTTGTCAATTAATGATATGGGAGTATCATTAAATTAAGACAAATATGAGAGATATGGTAGAATATACTTGAAAGTATATTGATGAGAATGCATACCAATTTCGGATGATATTCAATGAATTGAATATAGGACTTATCCCAACTACATGATTTTCTTTATGGATATTGTTATTAAGTAAATCATGAATAGTTATCCTCCACTTGAGATACCGTGACACGTGTCATGAATGTAGTGCACGTGGAACAACTTAACGTTATAATGAATCGGTAGTCATAAGGGTTGTTTCCTGAAGTGTTGCAAAGTTTGTGGGTTAGTCTCGTAGTCAATATAGAATTTGTTCCTTCAAATTTATTTTGGAGTTTAATACTGTTGGACCCCTCGTAGGGTTGACAAGATGTTTGCATGGCCATGCCCAAGATCTCCCCTGAATATGTTCAGAAGTTTTGGTAATCTTGCTTAATCACTTATAACGAGAAACATAATGGTTGAATAAAGAATGACTTAATCCATATCTTTATTTAACATGGTATTAGAAACAAAAGGATAATAATAATGAGAAATCATTAAAAGGTTTTCGAGAGCCTTGCTCGAGTTGTACTAGAGGCATCAAGTGTTGCTAGACGCTAACCGATGTGATCACTCTATTAAGATATGTCCAAGTGGAGTCTGTTGGTTTAATGGACAATAAATTAATAGACGTGTGTTAGGATCGAACTCGAGACCACGGATTGCACACTTTACGTATGAGAATTAAAGTTTAATAATTAAATATAAAATGTTTTATTTAGTTATTAATTACACAAAACACATAATGAACGTTAAGTAATTAAATGTAATGGACTAACGGTCATTAAGTATTAAAAGAAAAGGACTAAAGTAAAAATTAGATGTCAAGAAGGATCCGGAAACCTTTTTTGGGTTTGTATGGCCGATTATATGGATTGGGGTTTCCTAATCCTAATCTAACTTGGGCTCTAAGTTTCTACTTGTATATAAACAAGATTAAGGGTTGGTTGTTTTTTTTAACTCTTGTACACACAACCCTTTCCTAAATATTATATGTATCGTAAATCATCATGATGGTATTTACCAGTATATAATAAACATGCAATGCATGCTAATTTAATACGCATATCATATGCATGCAAGATTATCATTCTTTTCTTTCCATTGCATTGATGATCGACAGTGGTCATAAAGGGTTCGACCCGTTTATTTTTTTTTCCGAAGCAAAAAGAAACCTTGTTTGGCTTTCGTGTTTTGTTTTGTGTTTATTTAAACTAGCATTTACTTTAATTCGTTAATAGTACGTGTGTATAAGAACGTGGTACAATCACACTATTGATTGTATCTTGATTGAATTACAAACAGTGAGGGTAATTCACATAATCCTTATAAACCCAATTAGGGTTCATCCAATTGTTAGTTTTGTGGATTTGATTCTTGTTCGCTAGAATCAAGAAAGGCACGATATTCTTCTTATGTTAATTAATTATTCGTTAATCTTTTCTATACGCCCGCATGTGTACTTGATGTTTATTGTTTATATTTATGATTGTCATGTTATATAATTCCAACAATTCACTTATTTGTACTTGAAGTCCCACAACTTTAGTTGTGTTTTGTGTTAAAAATTTGCTAAGTATGAAACATAGGGCTAACTTCAAAAATGCTTTTAACTTGTCAATTTTTATTGTTTCGTGTATACATCTTTTTTTTGCTATCAAAACACAAAGATCTCAATTTTCGACTTTTGTGTTTATTTTGTGCATGTAAAATAACCTTTTACCTTTCGAAAATTGTAAAAAAAGTAATAGCAGAATGGTTACAAAATACATACAAAGGTCGAAATTTAAGATCTTTGTGTTTTAATAGCAAAAAGAAGATGACTACACAAAACAATAAAATTGACAAGTTAGATACATTTTCAAATCATTAGCCTTTAAACATATCCATAAGCCTTAACCGTTTTGAACATTAAAAACATCATTCACGTTTTCCATCTAGGCTTGAGTATTATTTGATAGGACTAAGATCCTTTCAAGTTCATATCAATATGACCGGTAATATTGATATGAACGCGAGATCCGATATGTATATACGAGTATCATTTCCGTTAAATTCGATTATACGTTCACACCATATAGTATATTTATGAAAACATAACGTTATTATGCAAAAGTAATAATTAACAATAAGCTAATTTATAGCTTGATGAATCACGACATTATCAATAAAACGTCCGATGGATTCGTGAGAAGATCCACCTTTAGAGATGGCAAGCCTGCTCTTCTCTTTCATTTCTTTCACTTTCTTCCTCATATCGCCATCACTCATCAACCTTCTAATCGAACTATCAATTTTGTCCGCCTTCACCATCATCTTATTGCCAAACGGACTTATGATGGCCCCATGATCAATCCCAATTGGCGCTGCTATACCCATGTCCACTACCAACTGATTTCTTGTTGCTTGTCAAAACATCCCATGCTTCCAAAGCATAGGAAAACCACCGAGGACTCCGGTTGGTTGCTTAGCCATGTCATGATTTCTTCATGAGTCGTAGTATTTTTTGCTATGTTCCGTATGTTCAGAATTGGCCCCACCACAAACACCGGTGGGATGTCGTCCTTGTTTCTTATGAAGGAATCGATGGCATGGCTATCAAGTTCTTGAAATGTGTTAACCAATATGCCTTTTGTCTCTCGAAACTTTCTAGCCAAGTAGAGAAACCATTCGCATCCACCTTCCATATCAAACACCACCGAAGGTAATATCTTCACTGGTACCATATTGACGTAACTTGGGATTGGTAACTGCAAATCCGAGTCTTTGAACCTGGTAATATCATGCTCACCCTTATCATGCTTAGCCTGTACGTAAAACATCATGCCA
Organism: Chrysanthemum lavandulifolium; assembly: GCA_022545495.1. Taxonomy (NCBI): domain Eukaryota; kingdom Viridiplantae; phylum Streptophyta; class Magnoliopsida; order Asterales; family Asteraceae; genus Chrysanthemum; species Chrysanthemum lavandulifolium. Next base: position 197,089,609 of record CM040246.1, on the reverse strand, counting down.
AGCATGGCTGCACCAGAGGTGAAGTAAATGTAAGTGGGAACTCCGAATGCTTTTGCAACATCTGTCATTGCAACGCAAAACATGTCAACAACAAAGCCAGCAAGTCGAACCTTGCCAGACTCAACCATTTCAAGGACTATGTTTAGAACATGTGTCTTGTGGTGTTCGACAAAATCACGGATATAGGTGTTGGGTGAGATGAGGTCCTTGGTCGACTCATCGCTAGGGATGTCAACAAAGCATAGACGAGAATTAGGCGTTGGAGCTATGATATTGTGCTTTGGTTGGAGGGGAGGTTCATGATGATGATGGTGATGGAAACCGCTGATCACGGTCGAGGAGGAGCTTAGCAAACTCAACCATCGAGGGTAGATGGCCGTCTCCGGGTGATGGGATGAAAATAAGCTCCGAGGTGGTCATTTCGGGAACTTGCATAACATTATGTGTATTTCAAGTGGAATATCGCGTTTGTTTATATAAGTAAAAGACTCGATGTAAACAGCAATTGAAAATGATCTCATATCAACCACAATTAATTGGTGTCTTAGCGAGTGGTAATCCGTCATGTCACTTGACTAATACTCCATTAGTCCGTATATCATTTAACATTAACATAAGTATAAAAATATTCGTTGAAATACAAAAAAAACAGAGTTTTATAAGCGTACGTGTAAGTATATTTAAAAAGGGACACGTTTAAAATTAAGTAAAACAGTACTGAAAGAGGTGACAACATTATATATTATGAATATGGAGATACACTCAATCTATCATCTGTTAAAAAAAAAAAAAAAAAAAAAAAAAAAAATCTATCACAACATGTGCAGGTTTAAACAAAAATATTTTTGTATTTGATTCAAAAATTTTTAGTTTTTGTGGAGTACTAAAAAGCTATGTTCAAGTTCTTAGGAAACAATTTTATGCAAGTTAATAACTTCAAGTTTTCTAATTTTAGAAAATGTACCTAATAAGTATTCTTCTAAGAAAAATAACTTTGTCACAATTAGTTTGGGATGTCACTTTATTTAATTCTCGAATTGGCATAATATGAGACAAAGTTTAGGTGGTGTTTGTTTTTCATAAAGACGCTCTTATCAGCCTTCTTAATCGAACTGCTCAGACGCGGTCGACATTTTGGTCGTTCGACGCTTTTTTTCTCCCGCTCAAACGCGCTCGAGGCAGAAGATCTTAATGGTCAGACTTGAGAGGGTGTCCGAACGCTCTTGTTGTCTCTCACGACAAAAAAACCAAAAAAAATTAGTACGAGCAAGAAAATGTGCGGTTCAAACATGAGTTTTTTTTCCCGTTCAGATGCGGTCAGATTCAGACATTTACGCCTCACATTCAGATGTGCGGTTCATATTCAGATTCAGAGCCTCTTAAAAAACAAATACCACCGTAGTGTACTTTAGGAATATAGAGTTTTTCTGGAAGTAGAATTTCAAAATCCGGCTTTAAAAATCCTTACTTCCCGGATTTTATTGAAAAAGAAACACTTCTCATAAGTATCTCTTTCTTTACACGTACACTACTAAGATTATTTTTATTAGCGAGATTGTCAACCCAACCTAAACAAAATACATGCCAAAATAATATTTTTATATTATTTGTATACAATCTATCTAACAATCTGTCGCATGGCAAACCGTGATTATAACCCATCATTTGCCACATGTCACTATTATAGTGGCTATCTCTTTTTTTTTTTCTTTTTTATTTGTATGTGTTGATTGTATATATTTGTTGTGTGTTAGATTGAGTTGTTGATAAATGGTAAAAAATTATAGATTGGTTTTTATGTATTGGTTGTGAAAGAAGAAAGAAAATAATATTTTATTAAGAGATTGAGTTGTAATAGATTATTGATAAAGATAAGAATGTCTATTAGACAGAGAGTGCACCTACGACCATGGTAGGTGTGCTCGGGAACCACTTTAAACATTGTATTTATATAGAAACGATGTATGAAATTATCTAGGATCTACTTTAAAAATAAACAAGGAATCACCTTAGATCTAAATAGAAAGCAAAGAAAGAAAGAAAATACATTATAGAAAGCAAAGAAAGATTAAAAATACATTAGAAAGTCAGGCTACAAGAATCGGAGAAAAGGAAGTTCTGAAAGTTACATAAAACGTTTTGAAGAAGGGAAGATGGGTTTATTTGCTTAGAGTGCTTGGTAGGATAACACGAATAATACGTTATTTGTCTGCCACTTCAGCGCCACATCATCAGTCTCCTAATAACACACCAACAACTAAGATACTCTCCATAGCAAAAAAACCCAACAATATGTTATTGGTACAAACACGTTGATTTTTTTAATTAATTTATACAATCACATTTGAAATTAAAACTCAAATACTATATAGAGTAAATTACACCGTTCGTCCTTGTGGTTTGCGTTGACCGCAGCCTTTCGTCCTTTGACAAAAAAAAATGCACCGTCCGTCCTTAAGTGGCAAACGTTATGCACCGTTTCTCCTCCTCTAACAGCCCCACTAACGTCATAGCACGCTCACTTGATATACACGTGAGGGTATTTATGTCATTTCACACTTCATCTTCTTTGTTTATACATCTTCATCACCACATCTTCAATATTACCAACTTTATAAAAAAATCCACTATCATAAGCACAAGAGAGGAAAAAAATAAAAATCAATCCTTTACCAAACTCATTATCATCATTGAGAACACCAAAATCCAAAGATCTTTCCATCACAAACTCATTATCATCATGAAAACAAAATAAAAGTCTAACCTTGAATCAAATATAACCTCCACAAAATCATTTCTATATCTAATCTTCAAAAGTGATAATTACAAATCTAATACACATGCCCGTATCATTTGCAATTACATTTTACACGAACACATTTTTACATTGTTACGGATCTATGGCGACTAGATCATTACCGTGATGGTGTGATTATTTTTCGAGACATCCACGTGGCGCACTGGATCCGTGGGGTGGATCGGATTTTTGTGCGCTATTTGTTAAAGATGATGATGTTCTTTTGTGTTGTGTGTGTTTTTTATTTTTATTTGAAGAAGATAAAGAATCTTGTAAAAAGTGAGGATGCATTTTGTTTTTTTATTTGTTAGTGATTAAATAGTCTTGTTGAAGATGGTGACTAATGGTTAATTCTGGGTAAAAAAAAGGATAAACATGATGAATATAAGCTTAACTGATGTGCTTTCATGTGATTCCAAATGGGTTTTGCTCTTTAAGTAAATACATTAAGTTTAGATCTGTATTTAGGGTTTTTTTTTTCTTCAAGTGAATACATTAAATTTAGATCTTCAAGTGAATACATTAGTTAGGTTCTTGTTTAAACGAAACACCCCTTTGCTCTTTTTTATTGTGGGTTTTGTGATTTGGTGACGAAAAATGATGATGATGGTATTGGTGGTAACAAGGATGACGAGATGACAATGATGGTGGTGGTGGGAGCAGTGGTGGAGACAATGTGATAGGTGGGTAGTAGGACTTTGAAGATGAGTGGTGGAGACAAGGTGATAGGAGTAGTGGAAAAGACACATATACCCTCACATGGGTGCCACATGTATAAACTTAGCGAGCGTTAGTGGGCCCTATTAGAGGAAGGGACAAACGGTGCATAACGTTTGCCACTTAAGGACGGACGGTGCATTTTTTTTTGTCAAAGGATCTAAAGGTCATGTCAACGCATGAACCACAAGGACGAACGGTGTAATTTACTCATCAGATATTAAAAATACAATACGATTACAAATACGATATGGATACGACAAATATATAATAACCACGATATCCCCTTGGTTATTGTTACACGCTATCCCAACACAATGGATCATGCATGCATACTTTGTTTTTTAGTTAGTTTGGTTTCTTAAAGTTTGTATAAAAAAAAAAGAAGAAATCTCTATGGCTATTATTCGGTTTCATTGTCCCTGCGGGTTTGAGTGGTTGTCAAGACGGTAGTGGGAATGGGCTTACCAAAACCTCGTTGATTTTCATCTTCGTGATCGCTATTTCAATGAAGATGCGCTAGCCACCACCAAACTTTCTTTGGCCACTAATCTGTTGTTTTTAGGTTTCCGAGGTTACGTTGAAACGTATGGGTCTTTGGTTGTGTGGGGTTTGCTTTAAGACGCATACTCTTCGTTCAAAATGTCGGCATGGATCTGATTTTGTGCCACCCCCCGATTGTGGTGATGGTGTTGTTAGATTTGTGTTATTTGACCTCGCTAAGCCCCAAGTTCCCTCTTCTGTTCAGCTCGCTTGCGTTGAAGAGTTGGTTTTGGAAGAGCACTCTAATTTTGATTTACACTTGCTGGACACTTTGCTCGCTAAAGGGTTGCACACTGTCAAATCCATCCCTCCAAAGTGCCGTTTGGGATTCTCTCGTGTTTTGAAAGGAGCTCTTGATAAGGTGATCTGCACACCTGAAGACATTTCTTGTTGGGTTAGCTTGTTAGCCTTGCCTCTTTGTCTCCTTAAAACCTTTTGCCCAAGGAGTAACATGGAGTGTAGGTCTGCTACTAAGCGCCAACGTCAAGAAGAATATATCGCTAATGCTATTCGGTCTTGGGGTACGCCTGGTGGTAGTTTGCAGCTTGTTAGAGAGGTTTTAGCTGAACCCTCCCCTACTTGGTCTAATATTGAGGAGGAAAACCTGGAATTGGGTGAGCGCAATGTCAAGCAATGTAGGAGGAAGATTTGTGATGGTCATTATACCGCCTTGCCGAGTTCTTTCTTCTTGTGTCGCCTCACAATGATACTACCCTGAGGACCTAAAGGCTAAGCATCCTTCAAGTCGCTCCTTCACCGCTCGATATACCTATTGATCATCATAACCTCATTGCATCTCCTGCTGTGGTTCTTGATATGATTAAGAGCTTCCTCGTGGGACATCTTGTGGCCGAGATGGTTTACGTGCCCAACACCTTTGGATTGCTTTAGCGGCGTCTTTGTGGCTATATCGATGAGTTAATCAATTCCATCACCGGTGGTAAATCTTTTCTTGATGGTAAGTGTCCCAAGGCCTTGGGCGAGTATATTGCCGATCTCTCTCGCCGTTGATCAAGCGGTGGTGGTATCCGTCCCATTGCGGTGGGGGACCGTCTGGAGGCGTTTAGTCTCCAAGGTGGGAGCTTTATGATTGGACACTCTTTGGATGGATACTTGAACGATCTGCAGCTCGAGTTGGTGTTTCGAGGAGGAAGCCATTCTCCATGCCGTGAATCGGCTTGTTGAAGACCGTGGAGGTGATGTGGGTCTTCGATGTTGTTGGTGGATTTCAAAACGCCTTGATTTGGTGGACCGTGAGGTTATATTACAAGAGGTTCGCCATTGCCCCGCCATATCACTGGGTTGAATTTCGCTACTCCACCAGCCCGCATTATACTATGGGGAACACACTTTATGGTCACACCAAGGCGTGCAACAAGGTGATCCTCTTGGACCTCTCCTTTTTGCGTTGGTGCTACATCCTTTGGCTCGCAAGATCAAAGACTCTTTTCTCTCCCTCAAGCTTGGTACCAGATGATGGTACGATCATTGGGGATACTCATTTGTTGGGAAGGCCTTGGAGCTCATTATGATAGATGGACCACGTTATGGTTTGCACCTCAACGTCGATAAACCGAGGTTTTTGGCCAAGGGAAGACCCTTGAAGCGCACTCAAGGTGTTTTCCTCCTAATATTGCCCGCCCGCATGGCGAAATTGTTGGGTGGGCTGTTGGTGTAGATCTTGAGTTTAGTAGTAAGCTTGTTTTGAAACGAGTTTCTAAAACCATTGAACTTATGGACGTTGCTAAGCTTAATGATCCCCAATGTGAGTTCTTCGCTTCTCCGTGCATGTGCCGGCATTTCCAAGTTGTATTTCTCTATGCGCACATGTTCCCCCTGTCTTTGAACGTGCTCGATTTCATTCGATGAAGCACTTCGCTCTTCTTTGGATCGAATTGTCACCGCCTCGGGCCGGGTTTGGAAATTGGCAATGGAGACCGCCACTCTTCCTTTGAATTTGGGGGCTTGGCGTTACTGGTCGGGCGATGTTTTGAACTATGCCTTGCTTTAGACTCAATCGGCCACTACGATCGCTTCTCCCGGCGATCCGATATTGGTGTTACCGATCTTCCTTTGATGATGCCCCATGTTTTTAACGAGAGAATGGAGACCGACCTTTTGGGTAGCTCGTGAAATTGCGCCCCAAACTCATGAAGAAATTGGCGGTTATATTTCGACGTGTCACCAAAGAGGTCAATCCACCTTCCGCTTATCTGCTAGACGGATGGCCCTATGGAGATCGCAAATGGAAGACCATACTTGATCGCTCGAGTGGTCCCGATAGCGGGTGGGATGCACTATGAATGCCGAACTTATGATGTGTATTATGTTATCTGGCCAGGCGTTCCCTCTTCTCGATTCAGTGCCGTGTTCAAACTTGCTCCAAGGTTTTCACAGGGATATTTACGGGGACCATCTTTGTATCATGTCTTTGGCACTATTGGTATTAAACATCGGCACAACATAGTGCGTGACACTTTGATTGATATCTGTTCTCGATCCGGGGTCTCATCGTAAAGAGGTTGACATCGGATTGGGTGGAGAAAGCGAGCAAGTCTTACTACCGCAGATATCTTGCTCTATTCTTGGGATGGAGGCGGGGCGATGTGTCGATTTGACCGGGTCATCCCCTCACACAAACTAGTATGATGGATTTTGTGCCGTCGTGCGTTTGATTGACCGCAAAGCGTAAACGCACCAAATACGGAGCCAAATGTACGAGACATTGGATATGGGTTCACCCTTCTCATTTTCCTCCTTAGGAGAACTTGAGGCGGCGCGGTGACCTTACTTAAGCGGATCCGAAGTTCTCTATAACTCAAGACATTGAGCGCGTCATGCTGCTCCTATCTTGATGAGGATTAGTTTTCTTTATTCTAAAGGTGTGGGAGCCAGTTGTTTGAGGCTCCCACTAATTTCTTGTAATCCATTGGTTTTGTTTCTAATGAAAGTGATGTTTGTAATAAAAAAATAATAATAATAATAATAATAATAATAATAATAATAATAATAATAATAATAATAATAATAATAATAATAATAATAATAATAATAATAATAATAATAATAATAACACTAATTTCTTGTAAATTTATGAGTTTTAATAAAGTGATGTTTATAATAAAATAATAATAATAATAATAATAATAATAATAATAATAATAATAATAATAATAATAATAATAATAATAATAATAATAATAATAATAATAATAATAATAATAATAATAATAATAATAATAATAATAATAAAAGTGTTGATTATTTCTAATCTTCAAAAGTGATAATTACAAATCTAATACACATGCCCGTATCATTTGCAATTACATTTTACACGAACACATTTTACATTGTTACGGATCCGTGGCGGACTAGATGCATTACCGTGATGGTGTGATTATTTTTCGGAGACATCCACGGTGGCGGCACTGATCCGTGGCGATGGATCGGATTTTGTGCGCTATTTGTTAAAGATGATGATGTTCTTTTTGTGTTGTGGTGTGTTTTTTTATTTTTATTTGAAGAAGATAAAGAATCTTGTAAAAGTGAGGATGCATTTTGTTTTTTATTTGTTAGTGATTAAATAGTCTTGTTGAAGATGGTGACTAATGGTTAATTCGGTAAAAAAGGATAAACATGATGAATATAAGTTTAACCGATGTGCTTTCATGTGATTCCAAATGGGTTTTGCTCTTTAAGTAAATACATTAAGTTTAGATCTGTATTTAGGGTTTTTTTTTTCTTCAAGTGAATACATTAAATTTAGATCTTCAAGTGAATACATTAGTTAGGTTCTTGTTTAAACGAAACACCCCTTTGCTCTTTTTTATTGTGGGTTTTGTGATTTGGTGACGAAAATGATGATGATGGTATTGGTGGTAACAAGGATGACGAGATGACAATGATGGTGGTGGTGGGAGCGATGCAGGAGACAATGTGATAGATGGGTAGTAGGACTTTGAAGATGAGTGGGTGGAGACAAGGTGATAGGAGTAGTGGAAAAGACACATATACCTCACATGGGTGCCACATGTATAAACTTAGCGGCGTTAGTGGGTCTTATTAGAGGAAGGACAAGCGGTGCATAACGTTTGCACTTAGGACGGACGGTGCATTTTTTTTGTCAAGGATCGAAAGGTTGCGGTCAACGCAAACCACAAGGACAAACAGTGTAATTTACTCTCATGTATATTAAAATACAATACGATTACAAATACGATATGGATATCGACAAATATATAATAACTACGATACTTAAAATATAAATAATAATAATAATAATAATAATAATAATAATAATAATAATAATAATAATAATAATAATAATAATAATAATAATAATAATAATAATAATAATAATAATAATAATAATAATAACACTAATTTCTTGTAAATTTATGAGTTTTAATAAAGTGATGTTTATAATAAAATAATAATAATAATAATAATAATAATAATAATAATAATAATAATAATAATAATAATAATAATAATAATAATAATAATAATAATAAAAGTGTTGATTATTTTTAATATGATTGGTTTTGCTTATTCTTAGAGGTGTGGGGCCAGCTAGTTTCTGGCTTCCCACTAATTTTTTCATAAATCTTATGAAATTTTAATAAAAGTGTTGATTATAATAAAAAAAAAAATAATAATAATAATAATAATAATAATAATAATAATAATAATAATAATAATAATAATAATAATAATAATAATAATAATAATAAAAGTGTTGATTATTTTAATATGATTGGTTTCTTATTCTTAGAGGTGTGGGGGATTAGTTTCTGGCTTCCAATTAATTTTTGTAAATCCTATGAAATTTTAATAAAAGTGTTGATTATAATAAAAATAATAATAAAAAAAATAATAATAATAATAGTAATAGATCGGATCCTTGCGACCGGTGATCTATTACTTTACTCGGATAGTGGGCGTGATGTATGTGTTGATCTTACGGATCGCCGCCTCGACGCAATCTGGGATGACCGATTTTATGCCGTGGCGGCGATCATTGATGCCGCATAACCGTAAACGTGTCGGCACGATTGAAATGTGCCGATATTGGATATGGGTTTTCCTTTCTTTTCGCCTTTTGGAGAACTTGAGAAGGACGCGCTACCTTACTTAAGCGTGTTCGACGATTCTCTATGACTCAAGACATTGGAACGTGCTGCAGCTCATATTTTTAATAGGATTGGTTTCGCATCGCTAAAGTGTGGGGCCCATTGGTTTCTAGCTTCCCACTAATTTTTGTAATCCTATGAGTTTTAATAAAAGTGTTGTTTATTAAAAAAATAAAATAAAATAATAATAATAATAATAATAATAATAATAATAATAATAATAATAATAATAATAATAATAATAATAATAATAATAATAATAATAATAATAATAATAATAATAATAATAATAAAGTGATGGTATGGTTGATTTGTGCATGGTCGTATGTGTATGCGGGTCGACAACGTAAACGCCAAGTATGAGGCCAAGTCGCTGGATATTAGATATGGGTTTCTCCTTCTCATTCTCTTCTTTTCGGAACTTGAGATGGATCTTGTGACCCATCTTGTTTAACTGAAAGTTCTCGATGACCCAAGACATTGGAACACGTGTTGCTTCTCATATTTTTAGTAGGATTAGCTTTTCTATAGCTCGAGGAGTGAGAGCCAGTTAGTATCTCTCGCCCCACTAACTTTTGTAAAATCCTTTGAGTTTCTAATAAAGTAAGGTTTATAATAAAATAAATAATAATAATAATAATAATAATAATAATAATAATAATAATAATAAGAATAATAATAATAATAATAATAATAATAATAATAATAATAATAATAATAATAATAATAATAATAATAATAATAATAATAATAATAATAATAATAATAATAATAATAATAAGACTTAAATACATTGGTCCCTAGACTTGTACATGAAGCATCGCGATGGGACAAACCGCATTTATCATCATGGGAGTCCAAAACTTGGGTTTTAATGCCAAACTAGTCCTCGACCACTAATACCAAAGTCAATGTCTGATTTTTGTCATGTAGTCGAGGGTATTTTAGTCCATACATATTTATACTTTTGTTTCTTGTTTCTTCTCTTCTTGTTTATGGTCTCTTCATCACCACATGGATCAAGCTGGTAAATCACCATCTCCACATGGATCATCTCCGACCCAGGCATACACCACTCTCCATCCAACATACAATCACTTGTTCAAAAGCACGCGCAAAGATGCAAAGCATCCATTTATTATACCAGATACTTTAATAGTAGGGTAGAATTGTTGAACAAGTTTTATTAGTCCAAAAAATAAAATACTCTCGTCATCCACTTTTGCACGTTCAATGATTTTAGTGTTCATAGGTGTACCCATTTTATATTGTCGCAAAGTATTCCTTGCTGAGTTTAGGATTTGGCTTCATTGACTTCTCCCCAGGCTTCCATCCAGCTGGGCATACTTCATCTGGGTTCTCTTGTACAAATTGTAATGCCCGCAGCACATACAACAATAACACGTATTACCATTGACTTATCTCTCAAAAACTAGCAATTTTGACTTTGCGCAGCAGTACATATCATTTAAAACTACATGGTTTGACCTAAACAAACAGTTTCTTTAAACTATGTGTCAAGTTATAAACTAAAGTATTATTGGAAATTATGTAAGTTTACTTGGGCATGGTCAAATTGTGCATCTTCAATATAAGATTTCCCAGTTGCAACTTTTAAAGGAAAACGGGTGTAACATGGTAATTATCTACGTGAAGCGTTCTCATTGTTTCATCGACACTTCTGCCGATTGCAAGATTGTTGATTGTCGAGTGTTGAATAACACCTTCCTTGTCGATTATAAAAAGCCCTCTCAATGCTACTCCCTGAAATATGGAGATCAGCGAAGCATTTAATGTTTCAGTAATTGTAAAAATTGCTAAGAAGACAAAATTATATTGTGGTGTATTTAAGTTCACAAACTAAAGAAAATGACTTTAGCCAACAATATAAGAAGGCGTACCTGGTCTTCAATCAACACATTATATTGTGGTGTATTTGGTTTCTAGTCTTGTTTGGCTCATAACTATTGTACTCTTTAAGAATTGAATGCGGAAATCAATATCAATTGGGGTATTCATGATTTTAAGGGGTGTTTGTCAGATCTTGTTAATGTTTTTGTTTATTTTTTCATGTATGATTAATATTCAGGGTAGTATTGGTTTTAAATCATATACAAAACATCTTATCTGCAGTATGAGGTTTTAAGATTTTAAGTTTATGGTTGGTTCTAGAAGTACAGAGTATTTATAGAAGACATACAGATACATAAAAGATAGTCCATGTGTTGCAGATACAAAAACTAGGGGTGAGCATGGTTCGGTTTGGTTCGGTTTATAATAAACCAAACCGAAAACCGAATGTTCGGTTTCTTAAAACCATAACCGAAACCGCTGGTTTTCTCGGTTTCGGTTTTGGTCGGTTTCGTGGTTCGGTTTTCGGTTTGGTCGGTTATCCACTAAATTGGGCTTAGGCCCAACTTGGGCCAATTTTGCCCAAAAATGATAACACCCTCATTTTACCCAAAATGATAATACCTTCAATTAGTAGGAAAATGATAACAAAATATAACAAAACCAATATCTTAAATAAAACCATCAACTTAAAACTTAAAAGATAACAATCCGACAATATCTTAAATTGCAACACAAACGCCTAAACATAAAACTTAAAAGATAATAATCCGACAATATCATAAATTGCAACACAAACGCTAAACATAAAACCACAATCTCTAAAATAGTTTCTTGACTTCAAACTCTAACGAAACAACTTCATGACTTCAAATTTCATGTTGAGATGTATCATTGTGTTGCTTTTTCCGTAGAAAACATATCTACAAACAAATATAAATAATGGATTAGCATAACATATAGCGGAAAAATTAATATATTTAAATCAAGTTTCATTACTTACCAAGTTCTAGTTTCTCCAAATTTTCCACCATCTCTTCAAGTGGTAAGCCATTAACGGCATATCTTGCAAATCCATGGGTGTAGACCGTAACCAATCTTGTGCACAAATGAGAGCTTCATGGTCTTAGGCGTAAGAGAGCTTCTATATTTATCGATAACCCTTCCACGGTGCTAAATGCCGACTCGATGTAACGGTCGAGATTGGCATTACAATACATGCTTGTAGGATCGTTATTTTTATTGTGTGGATGATTCGGTGGTCTTGGGAGATCAAAATACATGTTTTCCATTTTAGAGAGAGAAAGTAGAGAGAGAGGGTGTTCTTGCTAGAGGTTTACACAAATTGTAGAGTATTAGATTATGAGCACCACCCTTCCATGGATGGAAGGGTATTTATAGTTACAAGACACGACCTCCTATCGGCCTCGTGGATCGTGGATACAGGTGGGTAAAGACCCGTCCTTCCTCCACGGTGTTGCACTACGCTAAACTAAACTAATAACTAACTAATAAACCGATAAATAACGAATTAACGACAAGTCTACGAGCTAACTTATGCTAGATAACATTTGGGGTGACCGACTCTTCACTAAGAAATTTTCCAATTCCTAACAATCTCCCTAAGGAGGTCACCCCATGTTTTACATTTCAATCCTAGCATTCTATTCTTGACATTGTTCTTGAGCTCAGACTTGAATTCTTCATTTCGCAATCTTTGTGCTTTGTAGTGCAACTTCAAAGTCCGCATTGATTGTACTTTCAGTGGAGGTCTTTGAACCGATCCACATCTTGATGATCTTCGAGCTTCATTGAGATCATCACCACAAGAAATCGGATCACCCTTTATAGTGTTGCCATCATGTGAAGTTGTGACTTTTGGACCGACATGCTCACACTTTGAATCATGACATCTTTCCATCGAGTAGCGGAAGCCCATCGGTTCATGATATTTGTAGCAGTCAAGCATAAGCATAGTATGAAATATCGAGCCGTGTTATGTAGATATGCACCACCATGATTTCTTCAAATTAAGTGTGGATGTTGTGAGCATGCGGCTTTGATTGACTCTCAATTCGATCACCGCAACCGCCAAGTGTACCGCAAACAACAATTAGCAATAAAACACACGAAAGTGTCTTTGACCACTTCGCTGAATTGAGGTACACGCCCACGGTTCCCCGCTGATCAAGACAAGCACCGCTCGTGATCGTAGGATTCCTAAGAATCTCCTCGACAGGTTTCGCAATTGTTCTAGCCGTTCTCAAACCGAACGCCTCAAAGAAGACAACACGGAGTGAGTGAACCAATGAATCGAGATTCACCGATTGATGAAAATGATTTGAAAACAATCGCGTACACATTGAAGAAAGAGTTTTGCAATACGACAAAGGTTTTATGAGAAAGATCAATTTTCAAACAAAATACTTTTGTATTAGAGAATGAGTACACATTCGACGTGCTAGCTGAAAAGAAGAGATTCGCACATCGAACGGTTTTTCTAAAAGTATTTTTCAATCGTAGATACTTTTGAATTTTGAAAACATAAGTACACATTCGACGTTAGAGAAAAGAAGGTTTGCACATCGAACGGTTTTTCCAAAAGTATTCACAATTCCATTCTCGACCAAGGTTGATTCAAGACCGAATCGCCCCATTGTTTCTATCCGCTTGTCACAAGTTTGATCTTACGAGAAGATCTCACATGTCACCCACCAAGAGCTTGTTTGATGTTGGCTCTAGAAGGATTTCCATCTTCATTGTGAATATTTTACATACCACTCGGATGTTCCGCAATACCACAAGGATAATGCGAGGACTCTTAATATATACTTACTTTCCACATTGTGTGAAAAGCAAGTCTTCAAGAATTTAGTGTCCTAACGAGATATTGTGGATGATCTCTTGGCTCTAGACTCAATAGTGCACATTTGGTTCTCGTGTGGAGACTGTGGAGAGGGTCTCCTCTTCAATATCAACAATCTCTAAGAGAAAGTCGATAGATAATGTCGGTTCCCGTGAGAATGAAACAAGCCCTTTAAGAGGAACTTGAGTAGTTTGGGAAGTTTAGTGCAAGGCCACCGGGTCCATGACGCCTTGTCTTCAATACTAGTGTTACCTTAGTAACCACCAAGAGCATATGTATTGAACCCGCCATCGCCTCTAAGGTTGAATTGATGGAGGCTATTTCTTTTCACCCTTTTTCACATTCAGCTTTTTTCATTCTTCAACCCTTCAAGCTTACCGAGACTTCATTACTAGAACCTTGTTGGGTTTATTCCAAGATCTAGCTCTATCTCATCCGCACTCTTCCCAAATCTCACTTTTTCTCCTTTTTTCAATATACCTAAGGACTCTACACTATCTAGTGGATTGTCCTCGGTAGATCCCTCCGCTCGGGCGGATCGTGGGAACAAATACCTAACCTAACCATCCTTATAACACCATGCATAAAGTAAATTGGTCGGTCTTTTGGTATTGTTCTTTCCTTCATGAAACCAATTGAAAATCATTTGAAAACCAATCAAGGTACTTGTGATACGAGATCAAAGCATTTTGTACCTTAATAGTTTTGATCATTTAGAAAACCTCCCTCAACATGTGCGTATGATTTAGAAATTGTTTAGCACAAGGAGGCAAGAGGACTTTGAAATATTTTCTTTGATCACAATTTTCATATGAAAAGCCATTTGATTTTCATGGTAAAATTCTCCTCAATATGTGCATAGGATATTTGAAATCATTTTATCACATAGAGGCAAGAGTTCTTTTGAAGCACATCCACGATCACAAAATCCATTAAGAAAACCATTTGAAAACACAATCAAGGTACTTTATAAATCTCTTTAAAAAACTTTTGTACTGATGGTTTTGCTCCCTCAATATGTGCTTCGAGATTCGAAAGCGCTTAGCACATATGAGAGAGCACCGCACAACCGAATCAAAACGATCAACTTTTATCAAATTTCATTATTAAATCACAAATTCTCCCCGATCAAAATATCAAATCCTTTGAGATTTTGGATCCCAAGTGATTTAATTAGGTTTAGAAAACATGGAGAAAATGTGGCCTTGTTTAAATACTCATCCGGTTTTTGATAAATCCTCCTCCTCAACATGTGCATTGTGTATTGAAATCGTTTGGCACATGGAGGCAGGAGAGCCTTTAAAGGACTAAAACCAATTCCATTTAAAACAGATTTGAGATTTAAATCACGATCTCTACCCCGATCGAAATATCAAACCATTTGAGATTTGTGATCCCAACCGATTTAAATCATTTATAAAATTTTGGGAAAGACGTGGCAAGATTCAATTTTGAAAAATGATGATATGGACCAACTTAAGACATTAAAGATTGTTAGTGTCGTATGATAGTTTTTAAGAGATCTTTAAGTAAAATAAAACAATTTCACAATCAAACAAGAATGTAAAAATTTCATTTTGTAAGATCTTTGAGTTTTAAAGAAAATCATACCATGACATAACATTAAATCTTTAGATCACCACTTTTAGCGTACAAAACGGACTTTTATGAAGAAATATTGTTTGAAAATATTTTATTTTAAATCACTCTCCCTCAATCGATGACCAAGTCGATAATTGAGTGACTTAAGTTTTGATAAAAAGAAGTCCGTGATTTTCAAAATTTAGTCCAATATATTTTCAAAACAATATTTTTCCATTTTCAAAACAATTTTATTCAAATTTATTCAAAATTGTATAAAATGGTATCCCGCACAAAGATACGTTAGTGGTTGAGAAGCTTCCGTTGTTGTTGTTGTATGGTTGGAAGAAAACCGTCCGCAAATGCAAAGGAGACTTCTTCACGTTGCATTTGAATGCCAACCGAGGTCCATTAAGCTCCGCTTCTTCACTTGTCAAGAAAACCATCTCACGATGCAAGAAGACCTCTTACGTTGCATTTCATGCCAACTCCATTGAAGTCCGCTTAAGTTCGCTTTCATTTGTCAACCCAAGATATAGTTACCCTTTCCTTCTAAGCATCCAATCATCTTCAATGTGGGATCCGGATCGAACATTCTTATATACCAATATACCGCATATGTTAGTGAACACACATACAAATATATGGTGGTCGACATCACCCAAACAACAATCGACTAATAAAAGTCAATTCAACATATCAATCGATCATTCATATAATATGGGAATAATGTGTTTATCAAACTCTAATCATCTAAACCTAACAATCATATCCTAGGCACCTAGTCCTTCAACATAGGTTAACATCATTTTTAGTTAAGCATTTTAGGATAATTAAGAAAGTCCGTTAGATGATATAGATTTGAAAACATTATCCCCTCAATCAATGACTCATTTTCTAAAAAGTTTAAAAGTACTGAAGTCATTGATTGAGATTTCAATTTTACAAAACTCAAATCGATTGTTTTAAAAGCAACTCATTTACCACCATTTTGAAAACAACAAATATTTTTCTCAAGAATTATAGACGAAAACATTTGTGTAGGAACTATCCTTCGACATACTTTCCTCATTTTGTTTTTAGGATAAGTGCACGAAATATTTGAAAATTGGTTTAGCGTAGCACTTTCCTTTCTTTGAAGAACGGGTTGCTATCGTAAATAATAGCAAGCCATAGTTTAAGCACGGGTTACAACAAGTAATCGCAAGCCATAAGATTTGTGACATGTTTAGAAAGAAATATTTACACCTCCTCGTCGAACTTCATCTATGGTCCCGTGCCATTATTGAATGACATTTCTAAGACCGTAGATGTTATCGATACCGTAAGACATGTCTTGGAAAACATATTTTGGTCTTTTTCAAATTTTTCGATTTTTATGGGTTTTTGTAGATTTTATATTTTTCTATTTTCTTTTGTTGGTTTTCTATTTTTGTATTTTGATGGTTTTATATTTTGTATTTTGTTTTTTCAAAAATATATACAAAGATAGAATAGATGATATAGTTAAAGAAGATGATGATACGAGTACGAGATAAGGATATCGAAAGACGTCTGTAGAAGATAGAAGTCATCATCTCTTAAACATTCACCACCAAAGCTTCCGAGGCTCTTGAATCAAGAAAGAAATTGAACCATCCGAAAGTGAGACTCGCGCTTCCCCAAACCGAAAATCCTTAAGATGAGCAGATTCAAGCTCTATTTCAAGCTTGCTTTAGCTGTGCACAAGAGAAGCACACCATTATCATAAACCCACCGCCCATTTAAGAACGATAATCGAGGATCTCCATTCGGGTTATATCATCCAGTAGAAGAACAAAGAACGTATCATCCCACACATAAAATAATCTTCTCAAATTTCATAACCATCAAGTCTCAAGCAATCCATTCCAAAAGGTGTCAAGAGACCACTTCCCCAAGTAGTTGAATTGATGCGCCGCCTCTTAGCTCTAGAGCTCACGAGGGAATGAACACACCTTCCCAAGACAAAGAAACTTATACCATCAAGTAGCAATTAAGTCCAATAGCTAAAGAATAACCCCGATGTATACATCTTCCTCCCCGATGAATGTGTATGAAGCTCAAGAACCAAGGCACCGAATGCCCAAAGAGAGAACAACCGATAACATTGAAGAAGTAGGCCAATCATCGATTATCTCATGGGTGACAATCTCTACGGATGTCAACACCGAATAAGTGATTATATCTCGAATCACGATTAAGCCCTCAAGTGAGACAAATGAGCATCCCCAATGTACACAATTCTATCATCACACACTTGTGTACCTCTTTATCTTCGTAAACTTTCTATTACATCACTTCCCCACGTAGTTGGAATAATAACACCAAAAGCCTTAATGAGTAAAACCTTGAGTTTCTCTCGGTCATGACATTTGTTTTCCCGGATATCTTCAATCACTTAGAAGAGTTAAGTTCATCAAGTTTACTCGTCATGAGTCAAACCTTGAGTTTCTCTCGGTAATAACATTTGTCTTCCCGGATATCTTCAATCACTTAGAAGAATTAAGTTCATCAAGTTTACTCGTTTAGATGCGAGTCTCCTTCCCCTTTCTAGTTTTGATGATTCGTAATCAAGAACACATAATAAGCCCGTATACTAGAAATTTGAGAAGAACTCTTGAACTCTTGTGAGAATCAACTTGTCAAGACTCTCTCGACTATTTTATCAACCCTTATGTAGACAATTTGAAGTGACCACCAAGAAGAAAACCCGATATACCCTACTTGAAATCAAGTCAACTTCCCACATTTGTATCTTAAGCTTGCACCTAATGATGGAAGAACGGTAGAGAATTTATGCTTCAAGCAAATCTCTAAGTACTCACTACCCAAACAAAGTATGAGACATTAACACCTCTTGCGATTATCCACACCATCATATGCGTGTGACATCGAGTAAAACAAAGTAACTCCTAATAGTGATAGTTAACCGTGTCTTCAACCATCCACCTCGATCACCGGTAACTAGATAAACCAAGTCTTCAACTCAAATTCTTAAGCCCGAGCAAGTTATCAAATAAGAACACGCCTTTGTGAAAGTCAACTTCAATCTCAAATAAGTGATAAATGATTAACTCAAGTAATCAACTTGTGTCAAATGTCCAATACGTGAAATAGTCAATAACAACGCCTCGAGGAGTCATCGCTAAAGAATATGAGCTAGTCTAATTGGGAATTGAATCGACTTATAAATCTCTCCCAATTAGTGCTCTCCCTAAACCGACAACTGCTTGATAAATGCCCGATTAAGAAGAAGTCTTTAGATCGTTAAATGCAACTCGCCTTTAGTCTTCTAACATGTAGCGTAAAATGTAGAATGATCAGACTCGACCTTCTTCAAGATTGTGCCGTTGGGGAATAGATAGTTAACATCTTCAACTCACACCAAAAAGCATCCCACCAAAAGCATCCCAATTAACTTACATCTTGCAAATCCCCTTAACTAAAATCTCTCCCAATCAAACAAGAACAGTAAAGATGTTCATCAAGGAAATCAAGCAATCAGAACGAACACACAAGATGGTAACACCAAACTACCAATCACATCAAACAAGAATGAGAGATTGTTCGAATCATCATGTTGATGTATACGTGAAGCATTAACCGAAGCACTTTGTCGATAAACTCATCAACCGAGTGAAGATGTCAACCAACGGCTCTTCAAGAACAACTCCATGTGAAGATGACCCGATAAGAAGAAGCTCGGTTCTTACATGAGTTTGGAGCCGCTTGACCATTTATTCTCAAATATTAATCAATCAACAATGCAAAATTTCACACTTTTCTCCCTCAAGAATTGCATACGGAGATGCCATTCTTGATTAAATAAGTGAAAATCATCCAAATGTAGTCTATTCACACTTTTCCCCGCAAAATAAGCACATGATGTCGCCATCTTCATTATAGTCGAGCAAGTGGAATGAGAAAACAATCATGGTAGTCCGGTTCACTTGATGACCAAGCGCATGGAAAAAGTATGAAGCATGTTGATGAGAATGGTCATTAATAAGAAGATTTCTTCTTCGTAAGATAAAGCGCATCGACACGCATACTTTTCTTTTCTTTAGAGAACGAGGCATGAACTGATGTGTTCATACGTCATAAGAAGATTTCTTCTTCATAAGATAAAGCGCATCAAACGCATACTTTTCTTTTCTTTAGAGAACGAGGCCCGAATCAAGTGACAGACGCCATAATCTCTCTTTTCGCTCTCTTAGCAAAACATGCAATCATCCCCATTATCATTCAAGAGGCTCTTTGTTGTGACAACCGATGGAGAAAACCCAATATGATGAATTTGACTCAAGTAAGCTAACCCGAACTCGTGACTTAAACTTGCACATATGTAACAAAGAGTGGTGCCGAGACTTCATGCTCCATTGAATCTCTAAGTACTCTATACTCTTCATCCAACCAACCATCAAGTATAAGACGACATTACCTCTTGAAAATCCACAATTGAATGTGACATCGAGCACTACAACGTAACTCCTTAAAGTGATAGTTATATTGTGGTGGTATGAGCCCAATTCCCCAAGTGGTAAAAGAAAAGGTAAAAGACACCCAACAATAACTAGATTTCCAAGTCTTCGTTTTGATAATAAGCATCGAACAAGGATCATGAAGAATCTTCATCCAACCATCCCCGATACCTTCAGATACTAAGTACACTTGCTCGTGATATTTCACTTCAACCTCAAATAAATAATATTGAATTAACGCGTTGTCACATCTCTCGATTAACCGCTCAAATTTAGCCTTCTTTGACATTTAAACGAACTCGATAATGGTTTCATCCCGACCATGGTTAAAAGCACATAACCCCGTAAAACCATGTAATAACCAAATTGCCATGAAGAAAACCCAAACACACACCCAATTCATGAAGTACACCCTTTATCCCTTCTTGAAGCGTAAACCGTAGCATCAAGATCAAGTAAGATCCAAAATTACACTTTCTTCTCCAAGATGGTTCCATCATTACGGATTTTACAACTCTATGGTTTAAACCGAGAAATAGTTTATTTCATGGATTTTACAAAACCAAGAATAAACCGTAAGATAGATCCGAAATGCACTTTACTAATACCGTGATGTTTCCATTTTCACGGATTTTACAAGTCTATGATTTAAACCGAGAAATAGGTTCTTTCGCTGATTTTACAAAATCAAGACAAAACCGTAAACAATGTCGCCTTGAATGTGTTATGACAATTGGGTTTCGTGAATATCTGCTTTAGGGAACATGCAATGTTCATCGGCTAATAGTAATGACCACATATGAAGATAACGTCACTTCAATAAAACCGCACACAAACCCCGTAGTCATTTTTTACTTCTTCGCCGAGAAATTTGTATCCATCCGTGAAATTATAACATACCAAAATACCTCTCATTTAAAATTTGTATCCTCAAATTTTAAGAAGAATAAAATTCGGATAGCAACCATTTGAATGAGTGTTCCAACCGACCAAAGCCCAATGTCGAATACCGGTTGCATCAAATCCACATCCAAGGCCCAATCACCGAATAACCGTCCGATCCAGCTTTACACAAAACCGGTATTATATAACTTGTCTCACTTTTACCCTAAACCTAAACACACATCTCAAACAATCCGCCCCCATATCATCGATTCTCTCCAAACCCTAATAACAACCGCCCAAACTTCTCACAAATCCTCTCGATCACAAAACCAAATCTCCAAATAAAATCAAGAGTACATCAAACCCTAAATATCATACGCCTCCTAACCGGTTTCATTCACAATAAATCACAACTCACATCTAATAAGCACAGGATGGTCTCGCCATTGTGGTTGGCTCGAGACAACATCTTGGCCATGTGGATGGCAACGAGATACCTCATTCGAATATACCACGTAGATGGTTTAGGTTATGTCACGGCTACACGATCAAACCAAGGTAATTGGAAGGACTTATATTAGAGTTGTATATGATAGTGATGTCTTGAGTTTAATAAAATGAACCCGTAAACCGAAAAGGGATTAACACTCGTTGTTATTTCACTTCTTTCTCGAGTTCAAAAACAATTTAAGTCAAATGGTTCAAACGAATGATAGTGAAGAACTGATTTTGAATATGTTATTGTTTGACAATGAAAGAATTAAAGAGAAGAAATAATGCCTTGTTATATTCTCGAATCTTGTAAATTCGAACATTAATTGAAGAAACATCTTCAAAAGATCAATGATGTCAAACTCTTTCAAAATACAAACCTTCAAGGTGTTGTTGTGTCTTAAAGATACCACGAAGAGGAGAGTCGAGATCTATGTTCCATTTATGTTAGTTATGACACGAATCTGTGATGTATACTTACCCTTTATGTGTTTAGACGAGACGTTGAGAACCAAAGGAATATAAACCGAGATCAAGGTATATGAAACCAATTTTAGTATCGAGTCTTGTAGTTGAGTCTAGATGATGGTTAATGTTTGGGAACTGTTGAGATGATTTTGTTGTAACACATTTTCTAGTAATGAGAATCATGGACCACTGATGTTAAGTGTTACTGAGGTCGTGATATTAATTTTGGTATTTGGTTTTTGAAGTCGTGGTCAAATAGTCTAGGTCTTCTTCTTCTTCCTTTCTGTGTGTCAAGTCGCTAGCAATGTTTGTGGTCATGAGTCAATTAGCCAAACCAAGTTGCTAGCACTTAGTCGCTAGCACTTAGTCGCTAGCACTAAGTCGCTAGCACTAAGTCGCTAGCACTAAGTCGCTAGCACTTAGTCGCTAGCACTTAGTCGCTAGCACTAGTCGCCACGACTTGTTCAAGAACAAGTCGCTAGGTTTATTCGTGTCAAGTCGCTACAATTAACTCGCTATAAAGAAACAGCTTTAAGACATATCGCTACCAAGAAAAATTTGACCTTTTACTATTTCCATGATGTTTCCACCATGTTTTACGACCACCTTCATAATAAACCCGTAAAACCCGCTATACGACGTGTTTAGTATGACCCGCTTGACCACTTTGACAAACCGTAATCGATATCATTTACGCAAAGGACACAAAAAGCAATGTTATTGACATTCTTTGACCCATGCGAGACTTATTGATGACCAATATTGACCATCGTTTGGACAATATTGACACAAAACAATCATAACAAGAAATAAACCACATGACAAAACCGTTAACCCAAAAGCATATAATCCGACCAAAACATATTTTCCGACCAACAAAAGTACCAAAACAGCTTTTATAATGTATCAAAACCACAACGGATCAACACAACACAATAACCTTGGCTCGATACCAATTGTAGGATCGTTATTTTTATTGTGTGGATGATTCGGGTGGTCTTGGGAGATCAAAATACATGTTTTCCATTTTAGAGAGAGAAAGTAGAGAGAGAGGTGTTCTTGCTAGAGGTTTACACAAATTGTAGAGTATTAGATTATGAGCACCACCCTTCCATGGATGGAAGGGTATTTATAGTTACAAATACACGACCTCCTATCGGCCCGCGGATCGTGGATACATGGGTAAAGACCCGTCCTTCCTCCACGGTGTTGCACTATGCTAAACTAAACTAATAACTAACTAATAAACCGCTAAATAACGAATTTAAATAACGACAAGTCTACGAGCTAACTTAAGCTAGATAACATTTGGGGTGACCGACTCTTCACTAAGAAATTTTCCAATTCCTAACAATCGACACATTTTTAAATAGCGGCATGCATTGTGACAAGATCTTGCACAAACATATTGCTTGTCACATACTTACACCCCGAAATCTTCTTTGTCACATCATAAAAAATCCTCAAATATTCCAAAAAAAACCTATTGTACATTAAAAGTTGAATTACTAAATTAGTAGTTGTGACTAAACAAGACCATTTAATTAATGCTACTAAGATGTAACTAAAGAATGTCTACATGAAGTCTGCTACTGTAACATGAAGTTTGCTACTAAAGAATGTCTACATGAATTACTAAATTAATTATTTAACATGAAGTCTACTACTAAAAGAATGTCAACATGAAGTCTACTGTCTACTACTAAATTAACATGAAGTTTGCTACTAAAGAATGTCTACATGAATTACTAAATTAATTATTTAACATGAAGTCTACTACTAAAAGAATGTCAACATGAAGTCTACTGTCTACTACTAAACTAACATGAAGTCTGCTACTACAAGATTGTCTACATGTAACTGCTACTATAACATGTCTACTGTAACATGATGTCTATTGTCTCATCGAAACGAAACTATAAGTCAGAATAAAGATGTAACAAGTCCAGAATTACTACTATAACATGTCATCGAATGAAGTCGTAACAAGTCTCAGAATCGCTACAAACAGAAATGATAGAAAATTAGAAATACCTTGCATTTGACCAATCATCCTCGTTAGGAACCCCCACAACGTTCTTTCTTCTTTTTAGTTTCACGATCATCCTAGTGCCCTCCTCACCATCTTCGCCCATTGTAAAAGTAATCCGAGTAATCACGCTCGTAAGTTCAAGCCTAAACAAAACGTACATCACCATATTAGCATAAAAACATATTGTAGTATAGAAAAATATTGTAATATGTTAAAATACCTATCAAACACTTTTCAAACTTGACCGCTTTCCAACATAAGAAACGTGGAGTTCCATCTTGTGTCAACATCTAAACATGGCTTCCTTTTACAAATCAATTTTTTCAAACTCGACACCTTTTTCAAGCTTTCTTGCCTACTCGATGACGATCTCAAATACTTCACCGCATTTTAATTTTGCAAATAGAAGAATTTTGTTCCTCTAAACCATCTCTTACCACTAGATTGATGATATGAGCACAACATCTTAAATGCATATACTTGCAATCTAAGATTGCATTAGTCCTTTAAGCAAAGTGCGTAACCTCCTAATTGCCCTATCATTAGATGACGATTATCAACCGTGACCGTAAAAACACAAGTAATACCCCATTCTTGTAAACAACGATAAACTAAGTTTCCTATCGTCACACCCTTATGATTCGATATTCGACAAAAATTAAGAATTTTCTTTCTTAATTTCCAACTATCATCAACCCAATGAGCCGTGAGACACATATAGTTATAGTTTTGACGGACGTCCATGTGTCGGTAGTGAGACACACGGTTTGGTTTTTAAAATTTTTGAGCTTTTTGTGTTTCTTCTTGATATATGGATAAAGCATCTCTAGCAACCGTCCACCTAGACGGAAGTTCAAATTCGGATTTGCTTCCACATTAACTCCGAAAATCCTCATCTTCAACAATATTAAAGGGTTGATTGTCTTTGATACACATCCTAGCTACGGTTTTCTACAACGTCTTGGTTAAAAGAATGAGAAACTAAACTACCTCCAGATTCACCCATAGTAGTGTGCTTGAAACTTATTGTTGTTTGTTTCTTCTATCTTTAGTTCCATAAAGGGTGAAGTTACACATACAGATTTTAAATGATGACCTAAGGTGCTAGTACCATTTTGCTTTGACTTCTATGGAAGACAAGACCACAATAAGGACATGTAGTTGTGGTAGCACCTCTTCGACCTTCTAAAATGATCCCACACAAATGATTTTAATCGACCTTGCTTTTTCTTCTCCAACACATTCATTAAGACCTTCATCAATATTCTCATTAACGTGTTCATTCGCATTTTCACTATCTACATCAATGATCGCGCCGCCCTTTGTCCATACTTCGAGCTCGGATGCCTCGCCACCGATGGTTCCATCAACTAAAATAAACAAGAAACTTTAGACAACTACCGATGAGTAACTAACACTTTAACAAAGTTATTCACCTTAAAATTGTGATAATTTCATTAATGAGGTTTCAAGTATATTTGAAAAATATACATATTTTATAAAAACTTAAAAGTCACAGTATACAACTAGATTATAATGAACATAGTTTGGCCGTTGATTGTCGACCATCCTAATCATGACCATCTTAACAAGATAATGCAAGAAACATAACTTTTGTTATTTCGTGAAATGTTAGGGGGATTTAGTCGTAATAATAAAGAACAATCGCTTATTAATGCATGAATTCTATAAAATGGTACAACTAGATTATAATGAACAATCGCTTAACAAAAAACAATCGCTATTAGTGCCTTGGATCATACATGCATGAATTCTATAAAATAATATAACAAGAACAATGCTACAATTAGATTATAAGCTTAAAGTGATTATAACATAGAAGAATATAGACTTACCAATAAACCGAAAGCTTAAACTTATCAAAGTTGCAACAAGGCTAATGGCAATGGAGGTTGTAAAGTCACTTTCAGAGAGAAGATGATATATTTAAGGTTGCCATTTAATTTTTTGGGTAAAGGACTAACGGGTAAGTTTCAAGCATTTAGTTCCCAAGGAGAATAAATTTTGACGCTTGGTTGTCCCAAATTATTTTCAACTTTGATCCCTCATTTTAGTAATTTAGTAATTAGTAGTATATCTATAAATAATATATATTATAATTAATGAAAATGGTTTGGTTCGGTTTCATGGTTCGGTTTTATATCAAAATCAAACCGAACCGAAAATTCGTTATATGAAAAGTAAAAACCAAACCATCGGTTTTAGTTTTCGCCGGTTATTTTGGTCTGTTTTTTCGGTTCGGTTTCGTTTTTCGTTTTTTGCTCACCCCTAACAAAAACAATAAGAGAAGAAAATAAAAGGAATCTGACAAAATTAAATGTAAAGAAACAAAAGTATAAATGTGTATGGACTAAAATACCCTCGATTATATGAAAAAAATCAGACATTGACTTTGGCATTAGTGCTCAAGGGACTAGTTTGGCATTAAATACCTAAGTTTTGGACTCCCCACGATGATAAATGTCAGGTTTGTCCCATCGCGATGCTTCTGTACAAGTTTAGGGACCAACGGTGTATTTTAGTCTAATAATAATAAGTTAGGGACTAACATTACAAACATATTAGAGACTAACGGTGTAAAAAAAAAGTCAAATAAACTAACATATAGAAATGCAAAACAAAATGGCTTTAAAAAAAATACAATAGCGCATCTTCTTCTCCACATAACCAAAATTGAAAAAAAAAATAAAAAAATAAATAAATAACGCAAACACAAACACAAAACCACTTAAAAATGAAACAAAAAAACACGAACGGCATATGTGATTCCACTCGCTAAATGTCGGGTGGAACCATGGTGCCCTATAACGCACCATTGGTCCATTGTTGGGTCGAATGGCAAGTGAACCACACTTTCACACCAAGCACTTTTAGAAGAAAGAAAAGTTGTGAGTAAATTGATTATGCTTGGTAATTGTGTTAAATAAGTGGCAATTTAAATAGACTAGTGACTAATAGTCATAAAATAATTAAATGCGCTCTTATTGTTATACTAATGATAAATTAAAATATTAATAATCTTTTAGAAGATATTAAAGATTGAGAAAAGTATCAAAAGAGGACAAAATCTTTTGAAGTTCTCATCATGGTCATTTTAAGTCAATTTAAAATCAGACATTCCGCAACTCCACCCATTGCTCGACACATGTCAAATTTTGGGTGGAGTTGGACACTTGTCAGTATTGACTGGAGTTGCGGAGTTGAGTAGTTATGGAGTTGGACACTTGTCGAGTATTGAGTGGAGTTGCGGAGTTGAGTAGTTACGGAGTTGGACATGTGTCAAATTTTTGGTGGAGTTGCGAAGTTGAGTAGTTGAGTATGACCATTTTGATAATTGGCTTTAAAAATGACCATGATGAATACTTCAAAAAAGATTTTGTCCCCTTTTGATACTTTTCTCTTAAAGATTTTACCCTATCTTTGTTTTTACATGATTGTAATAACTTTTGAGTGTCTTTTTTTTATCCATCGATAATTGTATGATTTCATTATTTTCAAAATGATTTCAATATTGTTTTTTAGTTTTTTGAACTTTTTATTAATGAATCTTAGACTTTTCATTTGTTACTAAAATAAACATACTTTTAATCATGACATTCGAATCGACATTATTTCACACTCCCGCTTTAATTATTTGTGCTAAATTGCACCGAACCGACAAGACCCATTGACTAGTTTATAAGACCCGTTGACACCGGGTTATGTTTTAAAAAATATAAATGAGATGATAATAAAAGTAATAAGAGGAAAAGATGTTGCAAAAGAAAAAATGAGTATGTAAACAAAATAAGAAAAATAGTGAAAGAAAACAAATAGTGAATCATATTTATTAATATGAAGTCATAAGTCAAATACAATATAGAGTACAATTATTGTAAGTAATAATGTAATAAACAACCAATCACGTGGTCTTCAATCTTGACAGCCTTCAAAAATAAAGCGTATGTAGTGGGAAGTAGATGAATTGGTAAGGCAATACAAATTCGTCGAGAACCTAACAAACCATGAAAAGAATGTGTAAGTAAAACATTTGTGTGAATTACAATAAACATGTAAAAAACAAATTCGTATCACATTAAGTGAATATCCGAACATACATGTTGATAACTGATCAAAGACCGTGAAGAACCTCTTTATAGACTACATTTGTAGTAGTCTTTAATAAATTACGATCGGCATCAGAAATAACGACCTTCAAACCCTTTTTGCTTTTACGCGTGAAAGTGCGACATATAATTGTCCGTGGTGTGAAAACAGGACGTGGTAGGTATAAACCAACTTTCGAAAGTGATTGTCCTGCTCTTGTTTATCGTCATGGCAAAATCGACACATGAAATTGTTTGGATGCCTCGCCACCGATGGTTCCATCAACTAAAATAAACAAGAAACTTTAGACAACTACCTGATGAGTAACTAACACTTTAACAGGTTATTCACCTTAAAATTGTGATAATTTCAGCCAATGAGGTTTCAAGTATATTTGAAAAATATACATATTTTATAAAAACTTAAAAAGTCACAGGTATACAACTAGATTATAATGAACATAGTTTGGCCGTTGATTGTTGACCATCCTAACTGTTGACCATCTTAACAAGATAATGCAAGAAACATAACTTTTTGTTATTTCGTGAAATGTTAGGGGGATTTAGTCGTAATAATAAAGAACAATCGCTTATTAATGCATGAATTCTATAAAATGGTACAACTAGATTATAATGAACAATCGCAACAAAACAATCGCTATTAGTGCCTTGGATCATACATGCATGAATTCTATAAAATAATATAACAAGAACAATGCTACAATTAGATTATAAGCTTAAAGTGATTATAACATAGAAGAATATAGACTTACCAATAAAACTGAAAGCTTAAACTTATCAAAGTTGCACGAAGGCTAATGGCAATGGAGGTTGTAAAGTCACTTTCAGTAGAGAAGATGATATATTTAAGGTTAAGCCATTTAATTTTTTGGGTAAAGGACTAACGGGGTTAAGCCGGCATTTAGTTCCCAAGGAGAATAAATTTTGACGTTTGGTTGTCCCAAATTATTTTCAACTTTGATCCCTCATTTTAGTAATTTAGTAATTAGTAGTATATCTATAAATAATATATATTATAATTAATGAAAATGGTTTGGTTCGGTTTTCATGGTTCGGTTTTTATATCAAAATCAAACCGAATAAAAATTCGATTATATGAAAAGTAAAAACCAAACCATCGGTTTTTAGTTTCGTCGGTTATTTTGGTTCGTTTTTTCGGTTCGGTTTCGTTTTTCGGTTTTTTGCTCACCCTAACAAAACAATAAGAGAAGAAAATAAAAGGAATCGACAAAATTAAATGTAAAGAAACAAAAGTATAAATGTGTATGGACTAAAATACCCTCGATTATATGAAAAAAATCAGACATTGACTTTGGCATTAGTGCTCAAGGGACTAGTTTGGCATTAAATACCTAAGTTTTGGACTCCACGATGATAAATGTCGTTTGTCCCATCGCGATGTACAGTGACAAGTTTAGGGACCAACGTGTATTTTAGTCTAATAATAATAAGTTAGGGACTAACATTACAAACATATTAGAGACTAACGATGTAAAAAAAGTCAAATAAACTAACATATAGAAATGCAAAACAAAATGGCTTTAAAAAAATACAATAGCGCATCCTCTTCTCCACATAACCAAAATTGAAAAAAAAATAAAAATAAATAAATAACGCAAACACAAACACAAAACCACTTAAAAATGAAACAAAAAAACACGAACGGCATATGTGATTCCACTCGCTAAATGCCGGCTGGAACCATGGTGCCCTATAACGCACCATTGGTCCATTGTTGGGTCGAATGGCAGGCGAACCACACTCTACACCAAGCACTTTTAGAAGAAAGAGAAAAGTTGTGAGTAAATTGATTATGCTTGGTAATTGTGTTAAATAAGTGGCAATTTAAATAGACTAGTGACTAATAGTCATAAAATAATTAAATGCAGCTCTTATTGTTATACTAATGATAAATTAAAATATTAATAATCTTTTTAGAAGATATTAAAGATTGAGAAAAGTATCAAAAGAGGACAAAATCTTTTTTGAAGTTCTCATCATGGTCATTTTTAAGTCAATTCTTAAAATGGTCGTACTCAACTCCGCAACTCCACCCATTGCTCGACACATGTCAAATTTTGGGTGGAGTTGGACACTTGTCGAGTATTGACTGGAGTTGCGGAGTTGAGTAGTTATGGAGTTGGACACTTGTCGAGTATTGAGTGGAGTTGCGGAGTTGAGTAGTTACGGAGTTGGACATGTGTCAAATTTTTGGTGGAGTTGCGAAGTTGAGTAGTTGAGTATGACCATTTTGATAATTGGCTTTAAAAATGACCATGATGAATACTTCAAAAAAGATTTTGTCCCCTTTTGATACTTTTCTCTTAAAGATTTTACCCTATCTTTGTTTTTACATGATTGTAATAACTTTTGAGTGTCTTTTTTTTATCCATCGATAATTGTATGATTTCATTATTTTCAAAATGATTTCAATATTGTTTTTTAGTTTTTTGAACTTTTTATTAATGAATCTTAGACTTTTCATTTGTTACTAAAATAAACATACTTTTAATCATGACATTCGAATCGACATTATTTCACACTCCCGTTTTAATTATTTGTGCTAAATTGTACCGAACCGACAAGACCTGTTGACTAGCTTATAAGACCCGTTGACACCGGGTTATGTTTTAAAAAAAATATAAATGAGATGATAATAAAAGTAATAAGAGGAAAAAAGATGTTGCAAAAAGAAAAAAATGAGTATGTAAACAAAATAAGAAAAATAGTGAAAGAAAACAAATAGTGAATCTGTTATTTATTAATATGAAGTCATAAGTCAAATACAATATAGAGTACAATTATTGTAAGTAATAATGTAATAAACAACCAATCACGTGGTCTTCAATCTTGATGACCTTCAAAAATAAAGCGTATGTAGTGGAAGTAGATGAATTGGTAAGGCAATACAAATTGCCGAGAACCTAACAAACCATGAAAAGAATGTGTAAGTAAAACATTTGTGTGAATTACAATAAACATGTAAAACAAATTGTATCACATTAAGTGAATATCCGAACATACATGTTGATAAGCGATCAAAGACCGTGAAGAACCTCTTTATAGACTACATTTGTAGTAGTCTTTAATAAATTACGATCGGCATCGAAATAACGACCTTCAAACCCTTTTTGCTTTTACGTGAAAGTGCGACATATAATTGTCCGTGTGTGAAAACAGACGTGGTAGGTATAAACCAACTTTCGAAAGTGATTGTCCTCGGCTCTTGTTTATCGTCATGGCAAAAGAAACCGACACGGAAATTGTTTGCACCGATCTTGAGTGGTAAACGTTTATCCGATGGAGTAATTTTCAACCTTGAAGTATAACCAGTATTGCCAAAATGTGTTCCGTTAATTATTTTGGCTTGAATAGAGGCCGCGTTAATTTAGTCATGAAGCCTTGTCCCATTACATAAACCTTGTGATTGATTAATGTTTCTCAACAACATTATTGGACACCGACCTTCAATGCGAGCCTATGGTTTGGGACACCAAAATTTTAAACCGTTGATAAATTCGGTGAAAAGACGGCTTGGTCTATAGCACCACCACGGTCGAGTTTATCTATGTTGTCACAACTAAGATAAACCATTTCTTCACCGAGAAAGGTTTGAAGCAAATGATCGTTATATCGCCAACCACTTCATTGGTTGGAGCAAGAATGGCCTTTTCACGGAAGTAAGACGGATCACCTATGTTATCCAAAATGTTTGGGTAAGTGAAATCTATAATAGATTGTACGGATCATTAGTTTCATGTATTAGAATATCTTGAGTATATCTATCAAAACCTCTCCATCGTGTTGTCCTCCAACATCTCCATCTCCTACTTTCAATATCCATTCGGCAAATTCCTTTATCTCAGCTACATCCTCAGGCCGTGATCCAACCGTAAGGCGCATATTAGCGGTTAATTTTAACACTTTGCAATGATCCCACAAGTACGATTGTTTTAAAGATGCATTAACAATGTCTTGCCGAGAACCTTTTGGAATAACGGGCAGCACCTGCCTAAAATCACCGCCAAATACTACGGTCATATTACCAAAGGCGATCAAAAGTGTCATACATTTCTACGCAAGATATCTCTCAAGGACCTATCTAAAGCCTCAAAGCACAACTTATTTGTCATGGGAGCCTCATCCCAAATAATAAGCTTGCATTTCTTCAACAACATGCCCAAGTCACTTTATGAGTTATTGAGCACGTAGAAGTCTCATCAATATTTATCGAATATGAAACCTCGAATGAGCAATCCGTCCACCGACATCAATAAAGATGCAATGCCACTTGATGCAACGTTTATGACTATGTCACCATTTCTTCTAATCCGGCAGCAAGGGTTTTCCATAAATATGTCTTACCGGTCCCTCCGTATCCGTGATACAAAATAATTTCCTCCTCTACCATTTGTAACGGACGCATGATGGTGTCATATACATTTCTCCGTTCCGTGGTTAACGCGGCATATAGAGTCTCGTATTCACCTGTAACTCGATGGATTATAATCTCTCAAGAAAGATTAGCTGTTACCAAAGTCGGCCATGTAAGTCTCATCGGATAAGGAAGTTCGGAAAAGCTTTCAAAGTGGTGCCTCTTGAGCGCATAAGTTGTTCGATATAGAACAAACAAACATTCTTTCTCGTCATCGCTAGTCGTAAACATGTATCAAAATAGCCATATATGAGGCGTAGCTTATGTATGCAAATACAGATTGTAAAAATAGTGAGCATTGTACGATATTTATAGACTAAACACATATCCTAAGAATCGAGAGATAAATTTTTTGTTGAGGTGACTTGCAAAAAGATGGTCTTTTAACAGGGATGATAAATCACTAATTTGTAATAATTTACCATTTCCATTCATGTATAAATTTATATAAAAAGTTAGTAAGAAAGCTAAGTTGGTGGTTATACCTGGAATGCCTAAAAGAATTATTCTCTTGTACTCGACATCTTCTGATAGCAAATGCCAAGTTTGCAACCAAACTGTCAATGGTGTGTCAAGCTCTTTTTGGGACAATAATGTAACAAAAAGGTCGCAAGAATGCTCAAACAAAGGACCAATGGGCTGCCTCTTTAATACCCTCAATATGTTCCTTGTCGTCATCTAAAGTCCCACGTAGCGTGTATCTTTGTAAATAGGATAAACTACACCGTGGATTTTCCTTATCTCGCTGTGATTTCGACAACCTTTTGACTATTTAGTAGCATCCGGCAATAGTAACCTTCACTACCGAGACCGGCAC
The DNA here is from genome assembly GCA_022545495.1 of Chrysanthemum lavandulifolium. Lineage (NCBI taxonomy): Eukaryota > Viridiplantae > Streptophyta > Magnoliopsida > Asterales > Asteraceae > Chrysanthemum > Chrysanthemum lavandulifolium. The sequence continues at coordinate 197,056,364 of CM040246.1, read as the reverse complement.
ATTATGAATTTCGCCAATTGCATATTGTTTCTTCCTATGTCCACGTTCTTTTTGCAAGATTCCATACAAATTTTGTAGGAAACTCAAGATATGTTAACTCCTGGCGATGGATACATTTCGTTCATATGCATCCATGATTCGAACATAGAAGCACCAACCGTTGGTTTGTGAATAACGGTTTCAAGGTCGAGTTCTCACCAAATACAAGCTGGCTGGTCGCCTTCGAGATGAAATGATAGACGTTCAACATTTGGTGTTCTATAATTTATCTCAAATCCAAATATTCTCCATGCGGCTTCACAAGCAGACAGGTACCTACAATCATAGAACGCCTTAATCTCATCAACAGGTTTATGAATTTGTTGACCGTCTTCCGTTGGTGCTTGTTCATACAACTGTGCTGATACTCTATCAGGACCTTTGTTTATGTATTTAAACAAATATTTTATTGATCCCGCCTGATTGCACCATTCAACATTGATGTGGCATTGGTAACGTTTCAATAAGACAACGTTATACGGAATAACAAAACCGTTGTGCAACTTATGTCCACTCTTAACAACATGGATCCGTTATCACGTCTTCTATATCTGGGTAGCTTCCGAGTCAACAGGTGTGTTGCATAAACCTTTAGGAAGTGTTTCGTACATCTACCATCATCCATGCAAACTGATTTGGTCGTCAACACCACATGGGCCATGCATCATAAAATCGGAAACTAACTTGTGCAGATCGGGATCCTCATTTTGGTCTGGTATCTCAGCGGATATGTGTTTGTCAATATGTTCGGCGTTTGGCAGTTTGTCATCCTTATGTAGAAACAAACAAACATGTGCGTGTGGAAGCCCTCTTTTTTGAAATTCAACGGTGTATACAACTGCACAATATTGTTGAAATAAACATAATATCAGTTGTAATTCTAATTATACACATTTCGTATAAGACTATAATGTTGATGAATGTGGTGTGGCTTATAAGTAAAGAACATACCTGCTTGAACACGTCCGAACAAACACAACTCTTTGATATCCTTCATCAGCTGATCGAGTTTCATTTTAAAAACTCGATATACCACATCAGGTCGATCTGCAGATGAAAGCTTATGCTCTCGCATATATCTTTCAATCTCTGGCCATTTAGGGTTGCATGTGATCGTTATAAACAAATCTGGACAACCATACCACCTACACAATGCCATGGCATCCATATAACATTGCTGCATGTACCTTGGTCCACCGGTGAAAGAAGAAGGCAAAATGATAGGCTTTCCAACCGTGGAGGGTCGGTATTTCGATGCGGCGCTTTGGCGCACATTTGAATCGTATCACACCTTAGTTTAGACTGTTTGGAACGATGGAAAACATACGCCTTCTCTCAACCATGGCGAAGCCATCCACGAAAATTCTTTGGAACAAACGACCTCCACGTATGAATAAATTCTCAGTATTCCGGTCCTGATCGATAGGCAAACCACTCACGCATAATGTTATTTTTCATTCTTTTCGATTGCTAGTTGTCCCGATTTATTTTTCGTGGTATTCCTAAATAATACCCATCTTGCGTGAAGGCATCAACAAAGGGTATTGCAAGGAAGGTACATAGGATGAAAAATGTTGATCTGTTGCAAACCTTCACCAAACTTTTCTACCACAATGTCCCTATCTTCGCGCATGAATCCAAGTCACCTCGATAAGTCCAAGAACCTCGTCGGCAGTTGGAAGATTGTATTGTCGTCCACTCTTGCCCGCTTTGCCATGAGCTTTATTCTAATATTACGCTCGGTGTCTTACGTGTAGCGGTCGTGCCGCTCTTCTAAATGTTTTTACCAAATCACTTGATGTATCCAAAATATCTTTCACTTCATTGATAATGTTTCGATCGGTGGGTGTCTTTGAATTGGAAGTGCCGATTGAAGCGATTTTGAACCCTTTGTTAATAGAGTAACTGGACAAACATTAGGTAAGAAAGAATGTTTAGCAATCCTTTTTGTGAAAATGCGACACAATAATAAAGCGTGTGATGTAAATTACCTTAAAGCACCAGCTCTATTGTCGGTTTCGTTTTGCGTGTCATATATATACAATCATGCGAACTTTGGAGGAGTCTCAGTTTCCGGAAGTAAGCTACCAATACTATGGTACGTTTGACCATGTAAACGAAAAACATAGGGACCTCGTCCTTTCCTGTTGATTGTGTCATCAACCTTGCCACCCATTGAAGTAAACGCGAACATGCTATTGTACGTTCTAATGTTCTTTCTGAAATTTTCACTTTTGATGTCGTCATTGCAGAATAAATCAAGTAACTGTTTTGGAGCAGGAGGTGCTTGTGGAATAGAAATTTTTCCCTTGGAACAGCAAAGATATGGAATAAGCTTTTCCCTCCGGATTAGCATTCCCTTGTTTTGCTTCTGCTTCCCATAACAGGGCACGGCATTCTTTACACTCGAACGTAGGATCGCCAATGTCATAGTACTCTGCACTCACGTAAAATAATATATTTTAATTCATTTTAGTCTAAACAACATGAAAATTGTGCAATTATGCAAGAATAATAATTGACTTATACCTTCGATATACTGAAGCGTATTTGTCGTAAACTTTCTGACAGTCCATCTTCATCAAGATTGAAAACAATCGGTGCGAGATTGTAACGTTGGTCCGTAGACCTTTTGGTCTTCTTGAAGATTCTCTGGTTCGAATATTGATTTTGTGTTGCTAAACCACGAATGCTATTTGAAACCCCGGAAGATTCTCAGCACCTCTTGTACGTGCAAGATCGTTGACCAGACACAGTGTTTGAAAAGTAGCTGTGAAAACAAAAATAGTTCAACCATGGTTACATTATATGAAACAAATGCGTGAAAACAAGTATCTCTAATTTTCAAAGCGTGCCGTTGAAACGTTAGTAAGTGGAGTCTGTCGTTTTCGTAGTGTGTGTCAGGAGTTAATTGAGGAGTGTTTTGTTCACGAATGGTGCCTATTTATATATAAATTTATTATAACAGTGGCCTAAAAACATAATGCAAAAACAAAGAAAAAAACTGAAACAAAGAAGAAGAAAAAGAAATAAAATTCTCTACGGTTGGCTGTGAATCGTATAATATGTACCTTGGTTATGCGTTGACAATGGTGAAGTGTTTGTTTGCAGAGTGTCTACTGAAGTAGTGATACGTTGTGGTGTTATTTGAGTATTTTATAACGTGAGATGTAGTATGTAATTTTAGCATACAAAACACTCATTAACCAAACAAATTACTTTTAAATATAAAATAACAAAAACTAAATATTCTATTTATAGTTTACCATGCTGTAAAGCAGTTGAGAGAATATTGTAAGGCAACACGTTGCATCTATTGTGACCATTGCTGCCTACGTTTGACATTCAACATACTATATCAGGTGTTTATATTCTCAAAGAGTTGGATAAGTATAGTGGAAGAATATCAGTGACCATATAATGAAAATTTCTTATTTGTTAAATATGTATAATATGTACGGTTGGTTACTGTTTGAAAATGCGCTTGTTTTTTTTTCCAAACTATTCATTGCCGGAGTGTAAGCTTGGTGATATTTCAAATAGATGTTGCAACATAAAATATAAGTCTAAGATCATATCAAAATAAATAGACACTAATTTAAGTAATCTACATACGTAAGCGTAAAGCAATGAATTGATATTGTAGCTTATAGTTTACCATTTTGTAAATGACTTTCTTTGAATATTGTGGGGACGATAACGTGCTTCTATTTTGTCCTGCGTTTCCTAAATCAAGGTTAAAAAATTAAAATGAGGCAGCCATGTCGAATTACACTTGAACAAAGTTTATAAACAAACTTATATAAGCAAAGTAAGCAAACCTTGATGAATGTGTAAAGGTAAGATTGTAGTGGCCATTGGTGACAGAGATGATGTATTTACTCGGCGTGGATGACCTGTGTCGAATAGAAAAGTGAGTGGTAAAGCATGACTATCGAATAGTTTAAAGTAACAACACAGGTTAATTGAGGAGTGTTTTTGTTGACTGAATTGGTGCCTATTTATTTAGAAATTTATTATAACAATGTCCTAAAAACATAATGCGAAAACAAAGTAGAAAAGCGAAACAAAGAAGAAGAAAAACAAATAAAATTCTCACGGTTGGTCATGTGAATCGTATAATATGTACCTTAGTTATGCGTTGACAATGGTGAAGTGTTTGTTTTATGAGTGTCTCATCAAGTAGTGATACGTTGTGGTGTTATTTGAGTATTTTTGCATAACGTGAGATGTAGTATATATGTTTTCGCATACAAAACACTCATTAACCAAACAAATTACTTTTAAATACAAAATAACAAAACTAAATATTCTATTTATAGTTTACCATCGTAAAGCGAGTTGAGAGAATATTGTAAGGCGACACGTTGCATCTATTGTGACCATTGCTGCCTACGTTTGACATTCAACATACTATATCAGGTGTTTATATTCTCAAAGAGTTGGATAAGTATAGTGGAAGAATATCAGTGACCATATAATGAAAATTTCTTATTTGTTAAATATGTATAATATGTACGTTGGTTACTGTTTGAAAATGCGCTTGTTTTTTTTTCCAAACTATTCATTGCCGGAGTGTAAGCTTCAGCTGATATTTCAGTAGATGTTGCAACATAAAATATAAGTCTAAGATCATATCAAAATAAATAGACACTAATTTAAGTAATCTACATACGTAAGCGTAAAGCAATGAATTGATATTGTAGCTTATAGTTTACCATTTTGTAAAGGACTTTCTTTGAATATTGTGGGGACGATAACGTGCTTCTATTTTGTCCTGCGTTTCCTAAATCAAGGTTAAAAAATTAAAATGAGGCAGCCATGTCGAATTACACTTGAACAAAGTTTATAAACAAACTTATATAAGCAAAGTAAGCAAACCTTGATGAATGTGTAAAGGTAAGCTTGTAGTGGCCATTGGTGGCGAGATGATGTATTTACTCGGCGTGGATGACACGTGTCGAATAGAAAAGTGAGTGGTAAAGCATGACTATCGAATAGTTTAAAGTAACAACACGAGTTAATTGAGGAGTGTTTTGTTGATGATAATTGGTGCCTATTTATTTAGAAATTTATTATAACAATGTCCTAAAAACATAATGCGAAAACAAAGTAGAAAACTGAAACAAAGAAGAAGAAAAACAAATAAAATTCTCTACGGTTGGCTGTGAATCGTATAATATGTACCTTGGTTATGCGTTGACAATGGTGAAGTGTTTGTTTGCAGAGTGTCTACTGAAGTAGTGATACGTTGTGGTGTTATTTGAGTATTTTGCGCAACGTGAGATGTAGCTGTAACAGTTTTCGCATACAAAACACTCATTAACCAAACAAATTACTTTTAAATACAAAATAACAAAAACTAAATATTCTATTTATAGTTTACCATGCTGTAAAGCAGTTGAGAGAATATTGTAAGGCGACACGTTGCATCTATTGTGACCATTGCTGCCTACGTTTGACATTCAACATACTATATCAGGTGTTTATATTCTCAAAGAGTTGGATAAGTATAGTGGAAGAATATCAGTGACCATATAATGAAAATTTCTTATTTGTTAAATATGTATAATATGTACGTTGGTTCTTGTTTGAAAATGCGCTTTTTTTTCCAAACTATTCATTGCCGGAGTGTAAGCTTCAGCTGATATTTCAGTAGATGTTGCAACATAAAATATAAGTCTAAGATCATATCAAAATAAATAGACACTAATTTAAGTAATCTACATACGTAAGCGTAAAGCAATGAATTGATATTGTAGCTTATAGTTTACCATTTTGTAAAGGACTTTGCTGAATATTGTAGGACGATAACGTGCTTCTATTTTGTCCTGCGTTTCCTAAATCAAGGTTAAAAAATTAAAATGAGGCAGCCATGTCGAATTACACTTGAACAAAGTTTATAAACAAACTTATATAAGCAAAGTAAGCAAACCTTGATGAATGTGTAAAGATAAGCTTGTAGTGGCCATTGGTGACAGAGATGATGTATTTACTCGGCGTGGATGACCTGTGTCGAATAGAAAAGTGAGTGGTAAAGCATGACTATCGAATAGTTTAAAGTAACAACACAAAGTTAATTGAGGAGTGTTTTTGTTGATGTAATTGGTGCCTATTTATTTAGAAATTTATTATAACAATGTCCTAAAACATAATGCGAAAACAAAGTAAAAAACTGAAACAAAGAAGAAGAAAAACAAATAAAATTCTCTACGGTTGGCTGTGAATCGTATAATATGTACCTTGGTTATGCGTTGACAATGGTGAAGTGTTTGTTTGCAGAGTATTTACTGTTGCAACATAACATATAAGTCTAAGATTATATCAATATAAATAGACACTAATTTAAGTAATCTACATAGGTAAGCGTAAAGCAATGAATTGAGATTGTAGCTTATAGTTTGCCATTTTCTAAAGAACTTTGCTGAATATTGTAGGACGATAAGGTGCTTCTATTTTGTCCCTCGTTTCCTAAATCAAGGTTAGAAAATTAAAATGAGGCAGCCATGTCGAATTACACTTGAACAAAGTTTATAAACAAACTTATATAATCAAAGTAAGCAAACCTTGATGAATGTGTAAAGGTAAGCTTGTAGTGGGCATTGGTGACAGAGATAATGTATTTAGTCGGTGTGGATGACTGTGTCAAATAGCAAAGTGAGTGGTAAAGCATGACTATCGAATAGTTTAAAGTAACAACAGGGTAGTAGTAAGTGAATTTTGTTAATGCATATTATTTATAACAAACTAACAATTAGTCAAGTCGATTAAAGGCGCCTTTCATGACTCAACACCGATGGTGGTCCTCTTTTTGGTCGATGATGTTGGTCATCTGTTAGAAACGATATCTACATGTAGAGGATTATCTAATGCATGAAGAAGAAATAGTTACAAAGGTACCATAGATAGAAAAATGTTATGAATAAAAAGTGTAATTCTTTATTGAAGATAATCTTACAATTCAACAATTACAATGATACTCTTACATTTGTTGAACGGAATGCACAATCATATTTTGTGCAAAAGTCTCACTTGAAAATTGAGTTGCATCTCGAGACGATTTGAAATTCTTGTTGGACATGGACGAACTTTGTCCCTTTTAGGTTTCTATTCTCGGGATTAGTCAAGAACGTTTTACATTGTTTGGTGGAGTGTTTTCATCATCCATGATGATAATAGATTACAATCGTTTTTACGTGTTAGAGAAATTAAACAATTATATGTTTTTCTGAAAGTGTTGTATGACAATATGTTATGGATGTGAAGTTGTAAAGACATTCATTCAAGAGTTACTATATACAGTTTGAAAAATATATAATTTAGCTAATGATATGAAGAGTAAATTTTGCAAATCATTTAAATGGAGTAACAAATATGTCATTATTTCAGTTATATTAAATCATTAAATATGATGATATTTTGAACTCAAAAAGACTTGCTACATGGAAGATAATGAAGTTATGACAAATTCACAAAAAATATGATTACAAAAAATCATCAACTTAAAATCTTATTAATAATATTAATTATAAGAATGACATAAGCAACTCATAATCTAAATGATCATGTGTTGACAAATGATCATGTTTTAGGAAGCTAAAATATTAAAAATCATATGCGTGATGTTAATGCCCGGTATAATATCTTCCATCGATTCATCATCATCGGACACGTAAGGTTGTTGTAACTTTTTCGGCATCTTCATGAATGTAGTTGTTATGAATATCTAAAGAGTGAAAAGGTTCATGTGGAATATCGTTGATATTAACCCACACACCATCGTCGTTTGTGTTGTTATTGTTTTGAATATGTGCATCGCTTCTTCATCAATAAGCGCAAACTTGTGATCTTTGTACTAAACAAGCTGTCTTGTTTATCAAGTAAATGTTCGTCATCGCTAAAATCGTCCAGATGGTATACATGATCATTAGAATGAACAAATATTTTGTCATCCTCTTTAGCAGCTTGTTTAGACTTAGAGTAAACTGAATTGTGGAATAGTCCACAATCATCATTCGCTTCTTCTTTCTCTTCATCCTTTTTACCACGCCTTTGTGCAGACTTGGTTTTGCGCTTTATCCTCAGCGGTTTCTCGTCATCAGATTCCTATCAAGATGTTTAACCATGAATCATATAAGTTGGTACTATGTAAACACAATTTAGTAGTAGTGTTTGATATGTTCATACCTTTTCTAATACGTCCGCAAATTTTGTAAATCGTTATCGAAGTAACACGTCCCACGCAGGTTGCCATCTTTGAGTAGTCTTCGTGGTTTTTTGTGACGGAAATCCGCTGAAAGGAACAGAAACAACAAAAGTTAGTTTGTAAATGTAAATGTCTTAAACGTTTGAATTCTATATAATAAGAACTGAATACAACATTCAATGATGATTTGCTATTGAACATGGTTTGATACTCGTATATGTTTTATGTTAATGAATTGTATGAATTAGTATGGGATTTATGTAGTTTCAATATTTTAAGTATTATAGGAAAGTATATCAAGATATATTATAAACAAATATGTTTGATTATGAGAATATTTTTTTGATTCTAGCGTTTGTATCCAATTTTGTGTATATCTGTATTATTGGAAGTTAAAGTAGCTATTTGGAAAGGATAGTAGAAATAACATATTTTAGTTGTAAATTTGATATGCTTTCAAGGTTATGTTCATTCTCTAAAACAAAATGTGTAAATGTATCACATTTATTCGTATTCATGTTAATATTTTTACTTACATTTGCAAATGCGAGATAAATCCTTAAATGTTACATGTTCTTTACGAATGGTCACGCATCATTATTTTTAATGAATCCTTATTTCAAATAAATTTAAAAGTCAACATGAATGATGAAAATATTGTAATGGGTAGTGTACTTAAAATGATTCAATTGAAATGCTAATTAACGTGATGAATTCTTTCTTTGACATGACAACCGAGCAGCTCTTCGATTCGCTTCAACATGTCCACTTATCCAGCCGTTTGTTTCCCATCTTCTTAGCGACCATCTTTGTGATTTGGGTCAATAAGGGTAGGATAACAATAATGTGCTAAGTATATATCCGATGCTTGACCAAGTTGAATGTTGTGTAGCCAACCATCGATATACCATTCATGTTCTATCTTCGAAGACTATCTGCTTCTTCCATTTGAACAATGGAACACGCAAGTAGTAACCAATTACATCGATTGTCTTGATTTAGATGGTGACGAACTAATCGTCTAACGTTCTTGTAGGTTAAATTGTGTGTTGACACATTGCATATCATAATTTCATCTTCGCCCAATAATCATAAAAAGCGTTTGTAGTTACAACTCTACCTCCATGATGAATGCATATGTCAATTGTAGGAGGAGCAACACCCCATTCACTATTAGAATGTAAAAGTAAACGATTAGATATGATGTAAATTACGACAATGTTGGGAAATAAACAGAAAAACTTACGTGTAAGCTCTAATCCTGCGATTACCATTGTTGAATCGTAGAGGCATTGTAGTGTGTAATGTGGCGAGATTGTAATGTTGAACATCTTTTATAGCGTATTTGACTATACTAATTTTAGAAAAGATTTATGGCCATTAAAGTGTCAGTTTTTTAGACAATGGTTTGATTGTTTGAAAGTAAAAAAATGATTCAGCATAATTTGTATCATAATCATAATCATAAATAGATTTCAAAAGATAAAGACAGTTATTCTCATTTGCAAAATTGAACCGAAATTATGGCGTTGGAGGCGAGCAATATGAGCATTCGCATTTTCCATGTGGGCATTTGCAAGTTCCTGAACAAACAGGGCAATGAGTTCTCCTCAATTATACTTTTAAGTATATATGGATCACCGTTATCATATGGATCTGGAATCATAGTATGTACTATTTCCGAGTTCAAATGGTTGTGGTATTTGATCGTCGTTTCCACCTTAGGATCGCATACAAAATCGTTCTCCAAGATGGTTGATGTTTCATTTTCTTGTCATGAACGATGATGCTTCAAAACCAATAATATCCGTTTTCTCGCACCATGTTCGTTGGCGAGATAATGTGTTTCTTGGTGCAACACTTTCTTTAACATATGGAAATTTTTGTCCTATAATACATTCAAAGGAATAGACTGTATTATTGTTTAGGCAAATAAATGTTTCGTAAACTAAATTTATACAAATTCGGAAAAACAAATCAGAAAAATATCGATTATGATTGTAACATACCTTCGTCGTGATGGTTTGAGTTTGACATTTTTTTTTCCTCCTTTACTCCGTAATATGTTAACAATTATGGTTTAAAGAATTTCTCATACATACATTTACTAGTTGTCTAACCCGCCCGACGGGTGGCTACTCATAAGATTCTATGTTCATTTGGGTTTTATGTAAATCGTTGTATATTTAAGTCTTTTGTATTGAGTGCAAGATGATAATATATGGGCACAAAATAATATAATGACAATGAAAAATAAAAATTGTTATGAGTTGTTGACTATATGTTTGTATAGAAAAATACTAACATGTACAAAGATTAAACAAACATCATTAGTAGTGAACTTTTTGCATTAATATAAAAACATTTCCGGTAAAACTTTAATTTTATTACTATACGATGTAAGCATCGTCTATGTGTGAACTTATAAAAGTTTAAAATTTTTACATACATTTGAAAGTTAGTTACTTTAGAGTCTTTTGGGAAATTAATATGATGATAAAGTTTGAGAAATTTGATTTTTAGCATTTTAGATAATAGGTTGTCGTGTTTGCAAAAAATTGGTTAATATGAATAAAAAGTACTAAGTATAATGGTGTTTAAATATGAGAGGAAAAGGTTATTGAGAACAACGTATCAACGAAATTGTCATTGACGTCTGCATGATATTAATAAAGAAAAATGTAACCAAGGCTCTAACAACATGGATATGTTAGTATTGGTTAATGACAAAACAATGGGGCAACTATAATGGTGCTTAAAAGTATGAAGAAAAATTATGCAAAACAATGTAACAATGAAATTATCTATCTCCATGATATTTATAAAGACACCACATAAGCAAGGCTCCGAAACATGAAGCTAACTTATTATGGAAAACCCAAAATCTATCATCCATTAAAACCAACGAAACAAAACCAAATTATTTAACTTTCAAAGTAAAAGACAAATGAAAATGCAAAATCGTGGAGATGAGGTTGAATCTTCTCTTTTTACTTCTACCAAGTGCTTCTTTGGCTTGGTGGAATCATCATCCTTCTTGTCTTCATACTCTTCAAGATCGATTATCACATTTTTCTTATTATTACCATTGCTTCCTCCACTTGTAGTTGCACTTCCATAATCCTGTGTCGCTTTGCCTGGTGTATCCAATATCAGCTTGGTTGGAGGGCTCTGGATAGACAATTTGCTTGTCATGATGCTTGTTTCTGGAATTGAAAAATCATCATGTGAATCTTGAAAATGATTGAATTAAGTATTGTTAGTATAGTATTTGATTATTTGTTCAAAGGACTCGAAAGTTGTCTTAGTAAAGATTGTTCTAAACATACCAGGGGCATAAGAAAGAGTTGGTTTCCTGTTTGGGTCCATTGGATTATCTCGCTTCATTAAAGCAAACAATGAGAATAAAGAAATCATAATATAAGGTCAACGAGATATAATAAACTAATGAAATATAAATCGTATGAACAATGAAAAACAATTGAAGATGAATAACAAGATACCTATTACTTGTTAAGACTTGAGCAAGAGAAGAGATTTGTGATGTATTATGAAATGTGAAGCACTTATAGATGCAAATTAGGTCACACAATAATAAAATCCCTCGTTTTTGTGCTTCTAGATAGTCAGAAAGCAGATTTTTGGTTGATTTTGATATAGTTGCATTGGATAAATGATGAAAATATAGAAAGTTTGAAAAACAAAATCAATGATTGATGAAGGAAGATCGGACATTGACTTTGGCATTAGTGCTCAAGGACTAGTTTGGCATTAAATACCTAAGTTTGGACTCCCGATGATAAATGTCGGGTTTGTCCATCGCGATGTACAGCCTGGTTTAGGGACCAATTGTATTTTAGTCTAATAATAATAAGTTAGGGACTAACATTACAAACATATTAGAGACTATGATTGTAAAAAAAGTCAAATAAACTAACATATAGAAATGCAAAACAAATGGCTTTAAAAAAATACAATAGCGCATCTTCTTCTCCCATAACCAAAATTGAAAAAAAAATAAAAATAAATAAATAACGAACACAAACACAAAACCACTTAAAATGAAACAAAAAAACACGAGCGGCATATGTTCCACTCGCTAAATGCCGGCTGGAACCATGGTGCCCTATAGCGCACCATTGGTCCATTGTTGGTCGAATGGCGGGCCGAACCACTCTACACCAAGCACTTTTAGAAGAAAGAAAAGTTGTGAGTAAATTGATTATGCTTGGTAATTGTGTTAAATAGTGGCAATTTAAATAGACTAGTGACTAATAGTCATAAAATAATTAAATGCGACTCTTATTGTTATACTAATGATAAATTAAAATATTAATAATCTTTTAGAAGATATTAAAGATTGAGAAAGTATCAAAGAGGACAAAATCTTTTGAAGTTCTCATCATGGTCATTTTAAGTCAATTCTTAAAATGGTGGTACTCAACTCCAACTCCACCATTGCTCGACATGTCAAATTTTGGGTGAGTTGGACACTGTCAGTATTGATGAGTTGCGGAGTTGAGTAGTTATGGAGTTGGACAACTTGAGTATTGAGTGGAGTTGCGGAGTTGAGTAGTTCTGAGTTGGACATGTGTCAAATTTTTGGTGGAGTTCTTGAAGTTAGTAGTTGAGTATGACCATTTTGATAATTGGCTTTAAAATGACCATGATGAATACTTCAAAAAGATTTTGTCCCTTTTGATACTTTTCTCTTAAAGATTTTACCCTATCTTTGTTTTACATGATTGTAATAACTTTTGAGTGTCTTTTTTATCCATCGATAATTGTATGATTTCATTATTTTCAAAATGATTTCAATATTGTTTTTAGTTTTTGAACTTTTTATTAATGAATCTTAGACTTTTCATTTGTTACTAAAATAAACATACTTTTAATCATGACATTCGAATCGACATTATTTCATCCCGTTTTAATTATTTGTGCTAAATTGTACCCAGACAAACGAACACATTGACTAGCTTATAAACCCGTTGACAGGGTTATGTTTTAAAAAATATAAATGAGATGATAATAAAAGTAATAAGAGGAAAAAGATGTTGCAAAAGAAAAAATGAGTATGTAAACAAAATAAGAAAAATAGTGAAAGAAAACAAATAGTGAATCACATTTATTAATATGAAGTCATAAGTCAAATACAATATAGAGTACAATTATTGTAAGTAATAATGTAATAAACAACCAATCACGTGGTCTTCAATCTTGATGACCTTCAAAAATAAAGCGTATGTAGTGGAAGTAGATGAATTGGTAAGGCAATACAAATTAAAGTAGAACCTAACAAACCATGAAAAGAATGTGTAAGTAAAACATTTGTGTGAATTACAATAAACATGTAAAAACAAATTAATTATCATTAAGTGAATATCCAGAACATATGTTGATAAGCGATCAAAGACCGTGAAGAACCTCTTTATAGACTACATTTGTAGTAGTCTTTAATAAATTACGATCGGCATCGAAATAACGACCTGAACCCTTTTGCTTTTACGGCGTGAAAGTCGACATATAATTGTCAGTGTGAAAGCAGGGCGTGGTAGATATAAACCAACTTTAGAAAGTGATTGTCCACGGCTCTTGTTTATCGTCATGGCAAAAGCCGACACGAGTGTTTGCACCGATCTTGAGTGGTAGCGTTTATCCGATGGAGTAATTTTCAACCTTGAAGTATACTTAGTATTGCCAAAATGTGTTCCGTTAATTATTTTGGCTTGAATAGAGGCCGCGTTAATTTAGTCATTGAAGCCTTGTCCCGTACATAAACCTTGTGATTGATTAATGTTTCTCAACAACATTATTGGACACCGACTTCAATGCGAGCCTGGTTTGGGACACAAGAAAATTTTAAACGTTGATAAATTCCGGTGAAAAGGCGGCTTGGTCTATAGCACCACCACGGTCGAGTTTATCTATGTTGTCACAACTAAGATAAACCATTTCTTCACCGAGGAAAGGTTTGAAGCAAATGATCGTTAATCATCGACCACTTCATTGGTTGGAGCAAGAATGGCCTTTTCACGGAGTAAGGCGGATCACCATGTTATCCAAATGTTTGGGTAAGTGAAATCTATAATAGATTGTACGGGATCATTAGTTTCATGTATTAGAATATCTTGGTATATCTATCAAAACCTCTCCATCGTGTTGTCCTCCAACATCTCCATCTCCTACTTTCAATATCCATTAAATAAATTCCTTTATCTCGACTACATCCTCGGCCGTGATCCAACCGTAAAGGCGCATATTAGCGTTAATTTTAACACTTTGCAATGATCCCACAAGTGCGATTGTTTTAAAGATGCATTAACAATGTCTTGGAACCTTTTGGAATAACGGGCACACTGCCTAAAATCACCGCCAAATACTACGGTCGCCATACCAAAGGCGTCAAAAAGTGTCATACATTTCTTCATAGGATATCTCTCAAGGACCTATCTAAAGCCTCAAAGCACAACTTATTTGTCATGGGAGCCTCATCCCAAATAATAAGCTTGCATTTCTTCAACAACATGCCCAAGTCACTGCGGAGTTATTGAGCACGTAGAAGTCTCATCAATATTTATCGAATATGAAACCTCGAATGAGCGATCAGTCCACGACATCAATAAAGATGCAATGCCACTTGATGCAGCGTTTATGACTATGTCACCATTTCTTCTAATCCGTGACAAGGTTTTCCATAAATATGTCTTACAGGTCCCTCCGTGTCATTATACAAAATAATTTCCTCTACCATTTGTAATGGACGTCATGATGGTGTCATATACATTTCTACATTCCGTGGTTAGCAGCGGCATATAGAGTCTCGTATTCGACTGTAACTCACGATGGATTATAATCTCTCAGAAAGATTAGCTGTACCAAAGTCGGCCATGTAAGTCTCATACGGATAAGGAAGTTACGGAAAAGCTTTCAAAGTGGTGCCTCTTGGCGCATAAGTTGTTGATATAGAACAAACAAACATTCTTTTCTCGTCATCGCTTAGTCGTAAACATGTATCAAAATAGCCATATGAGGCGTAGCTTATGTATGCAAATAACGATTGTAAAAATAGTGAGCATTATACGATATTTATAGACTAACACATATCCAAGAATCGATAGATAAATTTTTGTTGAGGGTGACTTGCAAAAGATGGTCTTTTAACGAGGATGATAAATCACTAATTTGTAATAATTTACCATTTCCATTCATGTATAAATTTATATAAAAAGTTAGTAAGAAAGCTAAGTTGGTGGTTATACGGAATGCCTAAAGAATTATTCTCTTGTACTCGACATCTTCGATAGCAAATGCAAGTTTGCCCAAAGCATCAATGGTGTGTCAAGCTCTTTTTGGGACAATAATGTAACAAAAGGTCATAAATCTCGACAAAGGACCAATAGGCTGCCTCTTTAATACCCTCAATATGTTCCTTGTCGTCATAAAAAGTCCGTGCGTAGCGGTATCTTTGTAAATAGGATAAACTACTGCAGGATTTTCCTTATCTCGGTGATTTACAACCTTTTTGACTATTTAGTAGCATCGACAAGTAACCTTCACTGCGAGGCGGCACATTATGAATCGCCAGTGCATATTGTTTCTTCCTATGCCACGTTCTTTTTGCAAGATTCCATACAAATTTTGTAGGCTCGACATATATTAACTCCATAGCGATGGATACATTTCGTTCATATGCATCCATGATTCGAACATAGAAGCACCAACGTTGGTTTGTGAATAACAGTTTCAAGGTCGAGTTCTCACCAAATACAAGCTGGCGGTGCGCCGAGATGAAATGATAGGCGTTCAACATTTGGTGTTCTATAATTTATCTCAAATCAAATATTCTCCATGCGGCTTCACAAGCGGACGGTACCTACAATCATAAACGCTTAATCTCATCGCAGGTTTATGATTTGTTGACCGTCTTAGTTGGTGCTTGTTCAACTGGCGTCACTTGATACTACTCGGGACCTTTGTTTATGTATTTAAACAAATATTTTATTGATCCCTTTGATTGCACCATTCAACATTGATGTGGCATTGGTAACGTTTCAATAAGACAACGTTATACTGAATAACAAAACCGTTGTGCAACTTATGTCTCTTAACAACATGGATCCAGTTATCCGCGTCTTCTATATCTGGGTAGCCAAGGAGTCAACGGTGTGTTGCATAAACCTTTTAAGTGTTTCGTACATCTACCATCATCCATGCAAACTGATTTGGTCGTCAACACCATGGGCCATGCATCATAAAATCGGAAACTAACTTGTGCGGATGGGATCCTCATTTTGATGCAGTATCTCGGCGGATATGTGTTTGTCAATATGTTCGGTTTGGCGGTTGTCATCCTTATGTAGAAACAAACAAACATGTGCGTGTGGAAGCCCTCTTTTTGAAATTCAGATTGTATACAGCTGCACAATATTGTTGAAATAAACATAATATCGAGTTGTAATTCTAATTATACACATTCGTATAAGACTATAATGTTGATGAATGTGGTGTGGCTTATAGTAAAGAACATACACCTTGAACACGTCCAGAACAAACACAACTCTTTGATATCCTTCATCGGTGATCGAGTTTCATTTAAAACTCGATATACCACATCGGTCGATCTGCGGATGAAAGCTTATCTCTCGCATATATCTTTCAATCTTTTGGGTTTGCATGTGATCGTTATAAACAAATCGGACAACCATACCACCTCACAATGCCATGGCATCCATATAACATTCTTTGCATGTACCTTGGTCCACCAGGTGAAAGAAGAAGGCAAAATGATAGGCTTTCCAACCGTGGAGGTGGGTATTTCACGATCACGGCCTTTGGCCACATTGAATCGTATCACACCTTAGTTTAGGCTGTTTTGGAGCGATGGAAAACATCGCTCTCTCTCAACCATGGCGAAATATCCACGAAAATTCTTTGGAACAAACGACCTCCAGTATGAATAAATTTACGTATTAAGCGGTCCTGATCGATAAGCGAACCACTCGCGCATAATGTTATTTTTCATTCTTTTGATTGCTAGTTGTCGATTTATTTTCTACGTGGTATTCCTAAATAATACCCATCTTCTTGCGAAGGCATCAACAAAGGGTATTGCAGGGAAGGTACATAGGATGAAAAATGTCTGTTGCAAACCTTCACCAAACTTCTACCACAATGTCCCTATCTTCTGCGCATGAATCCAAGTCACCTCGATAAGTCCGGCCCTCGTCGGTAGTTGGAAGATTGTATTGTCGTCCCTCTTGCCCATTTGCCATGAGCTTTATTCTAATACGCTCGGGTGTCTTACGGTAGCGGTCGCGTGCCGCTTCTAATGTTTTTACCAAATCACTTGATGTATCCAAAATATCTTTCACTTCATTGATAATGTTTCGATCGGTGGGTGTCTTTGAATTGGAAGTGCCGACTGAAGCGATTTTGAACCCTTGTTAATAGAGTAGCGGACAAACATTAGGTAGAAAGAATGTTTAGCAATCCTTTTTGTGAAAATCACGACACACATAATAAAGCGATGTAAATTACCTTATGGCAAGCTCTATTGTCGGTTCGTTTTGCGTGTCATATATATACAAGCTGCGAACTTTGGAGAGTCTCGGTTTCGAATAAGCTACCAATACTATAGTACGTTTGACCATGTAAGAAAAACATAGGGACAAATCCTCACTGTTGATTGTGTCATCAACCTTCCCCATTAAATGCATGAACATGCTATTATGCGTTCTAATGTTCTTTAAAATTTTCACTTTTGATGTCGTCATTGCGAATAAATCAAATATTGTTTTGGGCGAGGAGGTGCTTGTGGAATAGAAATTTTCCTTGGAGCAGCATATGGAATAAGCTTTTCCCTCCGGATTAACATTCCCTTGTTTTATTCTCTTCATAACGAGGCACGGCATTCTTTACACTCGAGCGTAGGATCGCCAATGTCATAGTACTCTGCACTCGCGTAAAATAATATATTTTAATTCATTTTAGTCTAAACGACATGAAAATTGTGCAATTATGCAAGAATAATCTTGACTTATACGCGGATATCTGGCGTATTTATCGTACTTTCTGACAGTCCATCTTCATCAAGATTGAAAACAATCGGAGTCCGAGATTAACGTTGGTGCGGACCTTTGTCTTGAAGATTCTCTGGTTCGAATATTGATTTTGTGTTGCTAAACCACGAATGCTATTTGAAACCCCGGAAGATTCTGTGACCTCTTATGCGTCTGCGATGCGTTGGCCAGACACAGTGTTTGAAAAGTAGCTGTGAAAACAAAATAGTTCAACCATGGTTACATTATATGAAACAAATGCGTGAACGTTATCTCTAATTTTCAAGCGTGCGGTTGAAGCGTTAGTAAGTGGAGTCTGTCGTTTCGTGATGTGTCAGGAGTTAATTGAGGAGTGTTTTGTTCACGGTGGTGCCTATTTATATAGAAATTTATTATAACGATGGCTAAAAACATAATGCAAAACAAAGAAAAAAAGCTGAAACAAAAGAAGAAAAAGAAATAAAATTCTCTACGGTTGGTGAGATATGCATAATATGTACCTTAGTTGTCGTTGACAATGGTGAAGTGTTTGTTTGCGAGTGTCTCTGAAGTAGTGATACGTTGTGGTGTTATTTGAGTATTTTCTTAGCGTGAGATGTAGTATATGATTTTAGCATACAAAACACTCATTAACCAAACAAATTACTTTTAAATATAAAATAACAAAACTAAATATTCTATTTATAGTTTACCATCTTTGTAAAGCAGTTGAGAGAATATTGTAAGGCAACACGTTGCATCTATTGTGACCATTCTTCCCTACGTTTGACATTGACATACTATCGGTGTTTATATTCTCAAAGAGTTGGATAAGTATAGTGGAAGAATATCGGTGACCATATAATGAAAATTTCTTATTTGTTAAATATGTATAATATATGCGGTTGGTTCTTGTTTGAAAATGCGGCTTATTTTTTTTCCAAACTATTCATTCTTAGAGTGTAAGCGGTGATATTTCGATAGATGTTGCAACATAAAATATAAGTCTAAGATCATATCAAAATAAATAGACACTAATTTAAGTAATCTACATACGTGGCGTAAAGCAATGAATTGATATTGTAGCTTATAGTTTACCATTTTGTAAATGACTTTCTGAATATTGTGGGGCGATAACGTCTTCTATTTTGTCCTGCGTTTCCTAAATCAAGGTTAAAAAATTAAAATGAGGCATAGCGTCGAATTACACTTGAACAAAGTTTATAAACAAACTTATATAAGCAAAGTAAGCAAACCTTGATGAATGTGTAAAGGTAAGATTGTAGTGGCCATTGGTGTGAGATGATGTATTTACTCGGCGTGGATGACACGTGTCGAATAGAAAGTGAGTGGTAAAGCATGACTATCGAATAGTTTAAAGTAACAACACAGTTAATTGAGGTGTTTTTGTTGGAAATTGGTGCCTATTTATTTAGAAATTTATTATAACAATGTCCTAAAACATAATGCGAAAACAAAGTAGAAAAGCGAAACAAGAAGAAGAAAAACAAATAAAATTCTCTGGTTGGTACGTGAATCGTATAATATGTACCTTGGTTATCGTTGACAATGGTGAAGTGTTTGTTTGCAGGTGTCTACAAGTAGTGATACGTTGTGGTGTTATTTGAGTATTTTAGCATAACGTGAGATGTAGGCTATGGTTTTACGCATACAAAACACTCATTAACAAACAAATTACTTTTAAATACAAAATAACAAAAACTAAATATTCTATTTATAGTTTACCATCTTGTAAAGCAGTTGAGAGAATATTGTGAAGCTGGTTGCATGTGACCATTCTTTCGTTTGACATTCACATACTATATCGAATGTTTATATTCTCAAAGAGTTGGATAAGTATAGTGGAAGAATATCGGTGACCATATAATGAAATTTCTTATTTGTTAAATATGTATAATATGTACGTTAGTTCTTGTTTGAAAATCTTGTTTTTTTTCCAAACTATTCATTCTTAGGATGTAAGCTTGGTGATATTTGATGAATGTTGCAACATAAAATATAAGTCTAAGATCATATCAAAATAAATAGACACTAATTTAAGTAATCTACATACGTAGCGTAAAGCAATGAATTGATATTGTAGCTTATAGTTTACCATTTTGTAAAGGACTTTCTTTGAATATTGTGGGGCGATAACGTGCTTCTATTTTGTCCTGCGTTTCCTAAATCAAGGTTAAAAAATTAAAATGAAGTGACCATGTGAATTACACTTGAACAAAGTTTATAAACAAACTTATATAAGCAAAGTAAGCAAACCTGATGATGTGTAAAGGTAAGCTTGTAGTGGCCATGGTGGCAGAGATGATGTATTTACTCGTGGATGACACGTGTCGAATAGAAAAGTGAGTGGTAAAGCATGACTCGAATAGTTTAAAGTAACAACACGGTTAATTGAGTGTTTTGTTGGCGAATTGGTGCCTATTTATTTAGAAATTTATTATAACAATGTCCTAAAACATAATGCGAAAACAAAGTGACTGAAACAAGAAGAAGAAAAACAAATAAAATTCTCTACGGTTGGCTGTGAATCGTATAATATGTACCTTAGTTATCGTTGACAATGGTGAAGTGTTTGTTTTGCGAGTGTCTCAAGTAGTGATACGTTGTGGTGTTGAGTATTTTACATACGTGAGATGTAGGCATAACAGTTTTCGCATACAAAACACTCATTAACCAAACAAATTACTTTAAATACAAAATAACAAAACTAAATATTCTATTTATAGTTTACCATCTTTGTAAAAGCAGTTGAGAGAATATTGTAGGCGACACGTTGCATCTATTGTGACCATTCTTGCCTCGTTTGACATTCACATACTATATCGGTGTTTATATTCTCAAAGAGTTGGATAAGTATAGTGGAAGAATATCGGTGACCATATAATGAAAATTTCTTATTTGTTAAATATGTATAATATATACGTTGGTTCTTGTTTGAAAATAAACTTTTTTTTTCCAAACTATTCATTCTTAAGTGTAAGCTTGGTGATATTTCGATAGATGTTGCAACATAAAATATAAGTCTAAGATCATATCAAAATAAATAGACACTAATTTAAGTAATCTACATACGTGGCGTAAAGCAATGAATTGATATTGTAGCTTATAGTTTACCATTTTGTAAAGGACTTTCTGAATATTGTAGGGGCGATAACGTGCTTCTATTTTGTCTGCGTTTCCTAAATCAAGGTTAAAAAAATTAAAATGAGGCAGCCATGTCGAATTACACTTGAACAAAGTTTATAAACAAACTTATATAAGCAAAGTAAGCAAACCTTGATGAATGTGTAAAGATAAACATAGTAGCCATTGGTAGCCGAGATGATGTATTTACTCGGCGTGGATGACTGTGTCGAATAGAAAAGTGAGTGGTAAAGCATGACTATCGAATAGTTTAAAGTAACAACACGAGGTTAATTGAGGTGTTTTGTTGTGAATGGTGCCTATTTATTTAGAAATTTATTATAACAATGTCCTAAAACATAATGCGAAAACAAAGTAAAAAGCGAAACAAGAAGAAGAAAAACAAATAAAATTCTCTACGGTTGGTGCGTAGATAGTATAATATGTACCTTGGTTATCGTTGACAATGGTGAAGTGTTTGTTTGCGGTATTCTGTTGCAACATAACATATAAGTAAGATTATATCAATATAAATAGACACTAATTTAAGTAATCTACATAGGTAGCGTAAAGCAATGAATTGAGATTGTAGCTTATAGTTTGCCATTTTCTAAAGACTTTCTTTGAATATTGTGGGACGATAAGGTGCTTCTTTTTGTCCCTCGTTTCCTAAATCAAGGTTAGAAAATTAAAAGGCAGCCATGTGAATTACACTTGAACAAAGTTTATAAACAAACTTATATAATCAAAGTAAGCAAACCTTGATGAATGTGTAAAGGTAAGCTTGTAGTGGGCATTGGTGACGGAGATAATGTATTTAGTGGTGTGGATGACTGTGTCAAATAGCAAAGTGAGTGGTAAAGCATGACTATCGAATAGTTTAAAGTAACAACAGTAGTAATGAATTTTGTTAATGCATATTATTTATAACACTAACAATTAGTCAAGTCGGTTAAAGGCGCGCCTTTCATGACTCAACACGATGGTGGTCGCCTCTTTTTGGTCGATGATGTTGGTACATCTGTTAGAACGATATCTACATGTAGGATTATCTAATGCATGAAGAAATAGTTACAAAGGTACCATAGATAGAAAAATGTTATGAATAAAAAGTGTAATTCTTTATTGAAGATAATCTTACAATTCAACAATTACTGTCATGATACTCTTACATTTGTTGAACGGAATGCACAATCATATTTTGTGCAAAAGTCTCACTGAAAATTGAGTTGCATCTCAGACGATTTGAAATTCTTGTTGGACATGGAGAACTTTGTCCCTTTTAGGTTTCCTGGATTAGGCGAAGAAGCGTTTTACATTGTTTGGTGGTGTTTTCATCATCCATGATGATAATAGATTACAATCGTTTTACGTGTTAGAGAAATTAAACAATTATATGTTTTTAGAAAGTGTTGTATGACAATATGTTATGGATGTGAAGTTGTAAAGACATTCATTCAAGAGTTACTATATCTGATTTGAAAAATATAAATTTAGCTAATGATATGAAGAGTAAATTTTGCAAATCATTTAAATGGAGTAACAAATATGTCATTATTTGATTATATTAAATCATTAAATATGATGATATTTTGAACTCAAAAAGACTTGCTACATGGAAGATAATGAAGTTATGACAAATTCACACAAATATGATTACAAAAAATCATCAACTTAAAATCTTATTAATAATATTAATTATAAGAATGACATAAGCAACTCATAATCTAAATGATCATGTGTTGACAAATGATCATGTTTTAGGAAGCTAAAATATTAAAAAATCATATGCGTGATGTTAATGCCGTATAATATCTTCCATCGATTCATCATCATCGGACCGTAAAGGTTGTTGTAACTTTTCGGCATCTTCATGAATGTAGTTGTTATGAATATCTAAAGAGTGAAAAGGTTCATGTGGAATATCGTTGATATTAACCGCACACATAAATCGTTTGTGTTATTATTTTGAATATGTGCATCGCTTCTTCATCAATAAGCGCAAACTTGTGATCTTTGTACTAAACAAGCTGTCTTGTTTATCAAGTAAATGTTAGTCATCGCTAAAATCGTCCGGATGGTATACATGATCATTAGAATGAACAAATATTTTGTCATCCTCTTTAGCACTTGTTTAGACTTAGAGTAAAGGCGGGTGTGGAATAGTCGCAATCATCATTCGCTCTTCTTTCTCTTCATCCTTTTACCAACCTTTGTGCGGACTTGGTTTTGCGCTTTATCCTCGGTGGTTTCGTCATGATTCCTATCAAGATGTTTAACCATGAATCATATAAGTTGGTACTATGTAAACACAATTTAGTAGTAGTGTTTGATATGTTCATACCTTTTCTAATCGTCGCAAATTTTGTAAATCGTTATCGAAGTAACCGTCCATGAGGTTGCCATCTTTGAGTAGTCTTCGTGGTTTTTTTGTGTGGAAATCATTTGAAAAGGAGCAACAACAAAGTTGGTTTGTAAATGTAAATGTCTTAAGCGTTTGAATTCTATATAATAAAATGAATACAACATTCAATGATGATTTGCTATTGAACATGGTTTGATACTCGTATATGTTTTATGTTAATGAATTGTATGAATTAGTATGGGATTTATGTAGTTTCAATATTTTAAGTATTATAGGAAGAGTATATCAAGATATATTATAAACAAATATGTTTGATTATGAGAATATTTTTTTTTTCTAAGCGTTTGTATCCAATTTGTGTATATCTGTATTATTGGAAGTTAAAGTAGCTATTTGGAAAGGATAGTAGAAATAACATATTTGTTGTAAATTTGATATGCTTTCAAGTTATGTTCATTCTCTAAAACAAAATGTGTAAATGTATCATTTATTATTATATTAATATTTTTACTTACATTTGCAAATCGAGATAAATCCTTAAATGTTACATGTTCTTTACGAATGGTGTCATCATTATTTTTAATGAATCCTTATTTCAAATAAATTTAAAAGTCAACATGAATGATGAAAATATTGTAATGGGTGAGTACTTAAAATGATTCAATTGAAATGCTAATTAACGTGATTCTTTCTTTGACATGACAACCGGCGACTCTTGATTAACTTCAACATGTCGCTTATCCGGCGTTTGTTTCCCGTCTTCTTAGCGCCATCTTTGTGATTTGGGTCGATAAGGGTAGGATAACAATAATGTGCTAAGTATATATCGATTATTGACCAAGTTGAATGTTGTGTAGCCAACCATCGATATACCATTCATGTTCTATCTTGAAGACTATCTGCTTCCATTTGAGATCGGAACACGATAGTAACCAATTACATCGATGTCTTGATTTAGATGGTGACGAACTAATCGTCTAACGTTCTTGTAGGTTAAATTGTGTGTTGACACATTGCATATCATAATTTCATGCCCAATAATCATAAAAAGCGTTTGTAGTTACAACTCTACCTCCATGATGAATGCATATGTCAATTGTAGGAGGAGCAACACCCCATTCACTATTAGAATGTAAAAGTAAGCGATTAGATATGATGTAAATTACGACAATGTTGGGAAATAAGGAAAAACTTACGTAAGCTCAATCCTGCGATTACCATTGTTGAATCGTAGAGGCATTGTAGTGTAATGTGGCGAGATTGTAATGTTGAACATCTTTTATAATGTTGACTATACTAATTTTAGAAAAGATTTATAGCCATTAAAGTGTCGGTTTTTTAGACAATGGTTTGATTGTTTGAAAGTAAAAAATGATTCGACATTTGTATCATAATCATAATCATAAATAGATTTCAAAAGATAAAAGCAGTTATTCTCATTTGCAAAATTGAAGAAATTATGGCGTTGGAGGCGGCAATATGAGCATTCGCATTTTCCATGTGGGCATTTGCAAGTTCTGAACAAGCAGGGCAATGGCAGTTCTCTCAATTATACTTTTAAGTATATATGGATCACGTTATCATATGGATCTGGAATCATAGTATGTACTATTTCGGGTTCAAATGGTTGTGGTATTTGATCGTCGTTTCCACCTTAGGATCGCGCTGGTCGTTCTCCAAGATGGTTGATGTTTCATTTTCTTGTCATGAGCTTGATGCTAAAAACCAATAATATCCGTTTTATACCATGTTCGTTGTGAGATAATGTGTTTCTTTGCTTTCTTTATGGAAATTTTTGTCCTATAATACATTCAAAGGAATAGGTATATTGTTTTAGGCAAATAAATGTTTAAGTAAACTAAATTTATACAAATTCGGAAAACAAATCGAGAAAAATATCGATTATGATTGTAACATACCTTCGTCGTGATGGTTTGAGTTTGACATTTTTTTTTCCTCCTTTACTCCGTAATATGTTAACAATTATGGTTTAAAGAATTTCTCATACATACATTTACTAGTTGTCTAACCCGCCCGATGGGCGGGCTACTTTCATAAGATTCTATGTTCATTTGGGTTTTTATGTAAATACGTTGTATATTTAAGTCTTTTGTATTGCAGGCAAGATGATAATATATGGGCACAAAATAATATAATGACAATGAAAAATAAAAATTGTTGCGAGTTGTTGACTATATGTTTGTATAGAAAAATACTAACATGTACGATTAAACAAACATCATTAGTAGTGAACTTTTTGCATTAATATAAAAAACATTTCGGTAAAACTTTAATTTTATTACTACGATGTAAATCGTCTATGTGTGAACTTATAAAAGTTTAAAATTTTTACATACATTTGAAAGTTAGTTACTTTAGAGTCTTTTGAAATTAATATGATGATAAAGTTTGAGAAATTTGATTTTTAGCATTTTAGATAATAGGTTGTCGTGTTTGCAAAAATTGGTTAATATGAATAAAAAGTACTAAGTATAATGGTGTTTAAATATGAGAGGAAAAGGTTATTGAGAACAACGTATCAACGAAATTGTCATTGGCGTCGCATGATATTAATAAAGAAAAATGTAACCAAGGCTCTAACAACATGGATATGTTAGTATTGGTTAATGACAAAACAATGGAAAACTATAATGGTGCTTAAAAGTATGAAGAAAATTATGCAAAACAATGTAACAATGAAATTATCTATCTCCATGATATTTATAAAGACACCACATAAGCAAGGCTCCGAAACATGAAGCTAACTTATTATGGAAAACCCAAAATCTATCATCCATTAAAACCAGCGAAACAAAACCAAATTATTTAACTTTCAAAGTAAAGACAAATGAAAATGCAAAATCGTGGAGATGAGGTTGAATCTTCTCTTTTTACTTCTACCGAGTGCTTCTTTGGCTTGGTGGAATCATCATCCTTCTTGTCTTCATACTCTTCAAGATCGATTATCACATTTTCTTATTATTACCATTGCTTCCTCACTTGTAGTTGCACTTCCATAATCACTGTCGCTTTGCTGGTGTATCAATATCGAGGTTGGAGGCTCGGATAGACAATTTGCTTGTCATGATGCTTGTTTACGGAATTGAAAAATCATCATGTGAATCTTGAAAATGATTGAATTAAGTATTGTTAGTATAGTATTTGATTATTTGTTCAAAGGACTCGAAAGTTGTCTTAGTAAAGATTATTCTAAACATACCGGGGCATAAGAAAGAGTTGGTTTCTGTTTGGGTCCATTGGATTATCACCTTCATTAAAGCAAACAATGAGAATAAAGAAATCATAATATAAGGTCCTTTGAGATATAATAAACTAATGAAATATAAATCGTATGAACAATGAAAAAACAATTGAAGATGAATAACAGTATACCTATTACTTGTTAAGACTTGAGCAAGAGAAGAGATTTGTGATGTATTATGAATGTGAAGCACTTATAGATGCAAATTAGGTCACACAATAATAAAATCCCTCGTTTTTGTGCTTCTAGATAGGCAAAAGCAGGATTTTGGTTGATTTTGATATAGTTGCATTGGATAAATGATGAAAATAGAAAGTTTGAAAAACAAAATCAATGATTGATG
>CM040246.1:197006863-197028865 GCA_022545495.1 Chrysanthemum lavandulifolium | reverse complement strand
AAGTCTCTTATTCGAGAATCGAAATTGAGTCGGGCTTTCAAGTTCGACCGATCTCTTCTTCTCTTCCTCTTGCATAAGGGCGGTTAATGTTTCGTAGTTTTGGGATCGAAATCTTTTGGTGCCGACTCTGTGCGACCCCCGAGCGAGTGTGTTTGATTCTATTACTATACCCTTATTTGATCGGTGCATCGGTACCTTTGTCGGTCGGTTTCTAGCACCGGCGAAAAGGAGTAATGGGGCGGTCTGTGATGGGTCTACTCCACTCGTGGTAGTTGTAGTGGCTTGGGTTGTTCCGGCGGTTCCACCGGAGGAAGATCAAGTCTTGGCACGATCCTTTATTTTTAGCATTGGTTGTCCCGGAGGTGCTGCTTAGGAGTTAGTCCGCTTTGCGATTTCTTTCCCATAAGGTGCATTGCGATCGTTGATTTCCATGCTTCGTCGTTCTAGTCTTGGTTCTTAGTGTAGGGTCCCGGATGGCGCCACTTGTTGCTACAAAAGTTGGGTGTTCCTTGTTTGAAGCTCGGCTCTCGTACCAATTGAGAATTGTTGCTTGAGACTGCGCACTAAGAGACAAAAGATACCGTTAGGCTTCTGGTGGGATTGTTTCCCGATTATCCTCCGGCGTGAGTAAGTAATCGGTTTAGGGTTTAAGGAGAATTAGTGTTCTTAGATCGTACCTTAAGCGAGGATGTGATTCCCTTTATATACGCACGATATCCTTGTTGGTTCCGTGTTCCTCAACCTTGATATCCGCCTTAGTCGGTTGGGGATGATTATCTTCCTATTTAGGAGATATCGGATATCTATTCCATCAATAGATTGAGTTTGGGCCTTCAAGAGCCCAAACGTCTAGTCGGCTTAGCCCGATTCGTGCAGGGCCAAGTTAGTATTGGACTTTAGTCGGGTCCGTGACCCGGATATAGACTATACGTCATCAATAACATAACGAATAACATTGTTACTGACAAGTGTGAACCCGACAAACTTCAACTTGAGGATGAAGTAGGATGAGGATAAAAGAATTACAAAATGGTCATCACAAATAGGGCGCACTATATACTTTTTAGGCTTAAGCCATGACCTTGAGAAAAATCGTTTATCGGGTGATGCAAACAAATTGTCACACTTTTTTGGTACCCATTCCAGATCGACAAGAGTGTGCAAAATCATCACGTGTAACACCTTACGTGTCGATTCAAAGTCAAATTATGTAGGATCGATAATATTATTGTGTTGATGATTCGGGTGGTCTTGGATGATCAAAATACATGTTTGCCATTAGAGCGAGAAAGTAGATGAGAGGAGTTTCTTGGTAGAGACTTGGTTCAACAAATGTAAGGTTAGATTAAAGAAAGCTCCACCCTTTCCATGGATGGAAGGGGTATTTATAATTCTGAGAATACCACGACCTCTTATCGGCACGTGGATCGGGCATACGATGGAGTAAAGACCCGTCCTTCCTTCACGGTGTTATACTAAACTAAACTACGCTACAAACTAACTGATAAGCTACTAAATAACGTAACTAACGACAAGTCTACGAGCTAAACTATGCTAGATAATATTTGGGGTGACCGACACTTTAACATGGAATTTCCAATTCCTAACAATCTCCCCCTAAGGGAGGTCACCCCATGATTTACATTTTGAATACGGGCATTCTTTCTTTGACTTTGTTCTTGAGCTCGTAGACTTCAATTCTTCAAATCCGCAATCTTGTGCTTTAGCTGTGATAATTTGAAGTCCGCATAGTTTAGTACTTTCAGTGGAGGTCTTTGAACTGATCCACATCATTGATGATCTTCGAGCTTTCATTGAGATCATCAGCCACATCAAATCTCTGGATCACCCTTTATTGTGTTGCCATCATGTGAAGTTGTGACTTTCGGACCGACATGCTCACACTTTACGGATTATGACATCTTTCCATCGTAGTAGCGGAAGCTTTCTTTGGTTCATAATATTTGCGGCGTAGCGAAGCATAGTATGAAAATATCGAGCCGGGTTACGTAGATATGCACCGGTCATGATTTTTCAATTAAGTGTGGATCTTTGTGAGCATGCGGCTTTGGATTGACTCCTCAATTCGATCACCGCAACCGTCGAATGTACCTGCAAACAACGATTAGCAATAAAACACGAAAGTGTCTTTGATCACTTTCGTTGAATTGAGTACACGCCCACGGTTCCCGTTGATCGATTACAAGTCTTACTGTGATCGGTGGGATTCCTAAGAATCTCCTTGACGGGGTTTCGCATGTTGTTCTAGTTGTTCTCAAACCGGAGCGTCTCAAAGAAGACAACACGGGTGAGTGAACCAACAAATTGAGGTTCAGCGATTGATGAAAAATGATTTGACAAACAATCGCGTATTGCATGAAGAAAGAGTTTTGCAATACGACGAAGGTTTTATGAGAAGATCAATTTTCAATCAAAATACTTTTGTATTAGAGAATGAGTACACATTCGACGTGCTAGCGAAAAGAAGATATTCGCACATCGAGCGGTTTTCTAAAAGTATTTTTAAATCGGATATACTTTTGAGTTTGAAAATGAATACACATTCGACGTGCTAGAAAAGAAGGTTTGCACATCGAGCGGTTTTCCAAAAGCATTCGTCAATTCCAATCTGGACCAAGGTTGATTCAAAGTAAATCGCCCCATCGTTTACATCCGGTTGTCACAAGCTTGATCTTCGAAAAGATCTCACATGCCACCCACCAAGAGCTTGTTTGATGTTGGCTCTAGAAGGATTTCCATCTTCATCGTGAATACTTTTACATACCACTCGGATGTTACGGCAATACCACAAGGATAATGCGTAGGACTCTTAATTATATTCTCACTTTCCACATTGTGTGAAACAACAAGTCTTCATTAATTTTGTGTCCTAATGAGATGTTGTGGATGATCTCTTGGCTCTAGACTCAATCGTGCACATTTGGTTCCTATGCCGGAGACTAGGGAGAGGGTCTCCTTCTTCAATATCAATAATCTCTAAGAGAAAGTCGATAGATTATGTCGGTTCCCCGTGAGAATGAAACAAGCCCTTTTAAGAGGAGCTTGAGTAGCTTGGGAAGTTTAGTGCGATGAGTCCTTTGGGTCCATGACGTCTTGTCTTCAATCCGGCGTTACCTTGGTAACCACCGATGGGATATGTATTGAACCCGGTTTACGCCTAAGGTTGAATTGTTGGAGGGCTATTTCTTTTAACCCTTTTCGCATTCAAATTCTTTTCATTCTTCAACCCCTTGATTGCTTACGAGACTTCATAACTAGAACCTTGTTGGGTTTATTTGATACTAGCTCGAGACTCGGTCGGCACTCTTCCCATATCTCATTTTCTCCTTTTTTTCATCATACCTAAGGACTCTACACTATCTAGTGGATTGTCCTGGTAGATCCCTCCGGTTACGGCGGATCATGGGAACGAATACCTAACCTAACCATCCTTATAACACCATGCATAAAGTAAAATGGTCGGTCTTTTAGTGCAGTTCATTCTTCCTTGAAACCAATAGAAAAATCATTTGGAAAAACAATCAAGGTACTTGTGATACGAGATCAAAGCATTTTGTACCTTAATAGTTTTGATCATTTAGAAAACCTCCCCCTCAACATGTGCATATGATTTAGAAATTGTTTAGCACATGGAGGCAAGAGGACTTTGAAATATTTTCTTTGATCACTATTTTCATAGAAAAAAGCCATTTGATTTTCTTGGTAAAATTCTCCCCCTCAATATGTGCATAGGATATTTTAAAATATTTTATCACATAGAGGAAAGAGTTCTTTTGAAGCACATTCACAATCACACAAGCCATTAAGAAACCATTTGCTCCCCCTCAATATGTGCTTCGAGATTCGAAAGCGTTTAGCACATATGAGAGAGCAGCCTGCACATTTTCATCAAATCGATCATCATTTATCAAATTTCATTATTAAATCACAAATTCTCCCCGATCAAAATATCAAACCCTTTGAGATTTTGGATCTCAAGTGATTAATCGGGTTTAGAAAACATGGGAGAAAGTGTGGCTGGTTTAAATACTCATCTTGTTTTTGGATAAATGCTCCTCCTCAACATGTGCATCATATATTGAAATCGTTTGGCACATGGAGGCGGGAGTGCCTTTAAAGGACTAAAAGCATTTGAGATTTAAATCACGATCTCTCCCAGATCAAAATATCAAACCATTTGAGATTTGTGATCCCGAATGATTTAAATCATTTAGAAAATTTTAGGGGAAAGGCGTGGCAAGATTTAATTTTGAAACCGGTCGAGATGGACCAACTCTAGACATAAAAGATTGTTAGTGTCGGTATGATAGTTTTTAAACGATCTTTAAGTAAAATAAAACAATTTCACAATCAAAGAAGAACAGAAAAAATTTCATTTTGTAAGATCTTTGATTTTTAAAGAAAATCATACCATGACATAACATTAAATCTTTAGATCACCACATTTTAGCGTACAAACGGACTCTTTTAAAGATATATTGTTTGAAAATACTTTAAATTAAATCACTCTCCCCCTCAATCCATGACAATAGTCGATGATTGAGTGACTTAAGTTTTGATAAAATGAAGTCCGGTGATATTCAAAATTTAGTCCAATTTATTTTCAAAACAATATTTTTCCATTTTCAAAATAATTTTTTATCAAATATTTTGAAAAAGGGTATCATTCACTACTTTTCTGCACAAGATCGTTAGGTGGTTGAGAAGCTTATGTTGTTCTTTGTAGGGCTTGGAAGAAAAACCGTCTGCAGATGCGGTGAGACTTCTTACGTTGCATTTAATGCCAAGCGAGGTCAAATTAAGCTCGATTCTTCAATCACTTAGAAGAAAACCATTTCTTGATGCGGTGAGACCTCTTCGTTGCATTATGCCAACTCTCTTGAAGTCAAATTAAGCTCCGTTTCTTCATTTGTCGACCCAAGAAATCGTTACCCTTTCCTTTCGGCATCCAATCATATTCAATTGTGGGATCCGGATCGGGAACATTCTTATATACCAATATACCTGCATACGTTAGTGAACACACATACAAATATATGGTGGTCGACAACACCCAAACAACTATCGACTAATAAAAGTCAATCCAACATATCAATCAGATCAAATAAGGCATGGGGTTTATGTGTTAATCAAACTCTAATCATCTAATCCTAACAATCATATCCTAAATTCCTAGTCCTTCGACATAGGCAAATATCATTTTTAATTAAGCACGTAGGATAATTAAGAAAGCCTGTTAGATGATATAGATTTGAAAACATTCTCCCCCTCAATCAATGACTTATTTTCTGAAAAGGTTAAAAGCGCTGAAGTCATTGATTGAATTTTCAATTTTTTTTTACGAAAAACTATGAATCTGATTGATTTTTCAAGCAACTCATTTTCCACCATTTTCTTAAAACAAATATTTTTCTGAAGAATTTTAGACGGAAAAACATTTGTGTAGGAACAGCAGTCCTTCGACATACTTTCCTCAAATTGTTTTAGGAAAAGTGCACGATAATTTTTGAAAATTTGTTTTAGTGCAGCACTTTCCTTCTTTGAAGAGCGGGTTGCTATCTAAAATAATAGCAAGCCATAGTTTTAGCACGGGTTACGATGCGAAATAGCGCAAGCCATATTTTGAGACATGTTAAGAAAGAAATATTTACACATCACCTTTCGAACTTCATCTAAAGTCCCGTGCCATTATTGAATGAAATTTCTAAGACCGTAGATGTTATCGATACAGAAGACATGTCTTGAGAAAACATATTTACGGTATTTTCGGTTTCGATTTTTATGGGTTTTGTTGATTTTATATTTTTCTATTTTGTTTTCGGAAAAATATTTACAAGGATAGAGTAGATGATATAGTTTAAGAAGATGATGATACGAGTACCGAGATAAGGATATCAAGCGACCCGTTGTAGAAGATAGAAGTCATCATCCTAAAACTTTCACCACCAAAGCTTAGAGGCTCTTGCATTGACGAAAGAAATTGAACCATCCGAAAGTGAGACTTTGGCGACTTCCCCAAACCGAAAATCCTTTAGATGAGCGATTCAAGCTCTATTTCAAGCTTGCCTTAGCCATGTGCCTGAGAGAAGCACACCATTATCATAAATCATTGCTCCATTTAAGAATAATCACCGTGATTCTTCGATTCGAGGTTATATCATCCATAAGAAGAACGATATGTATCATCCCACTCTTTAAATTTCTTCCCATATTTCATTACCATTGAAGTCTGAAGCAATCCATTCCAAAAAGTTTTCAAGAGACCACTTCCCATGTAGTTGAAATGATGCGGTCAGTCTCTTAGTATAATGCTCAAGAACTCTCCGAATACACTTCATGAGGGAATGAAGAACACCTTCCCATGTTCACATTTTTCTTCCCCGATGAGCGTGTATGAAGCTCAAGAACCCGAAGTACACCAATATCCAAGAACTCTCCCGAATACACATCATGCGGGAGAAAACACCTCCCCAATGTTTGTGGTAAACAATGGCTTTCTTCCCCGATGATCGTGTATGAAGCTCAAGGACCAGCACACACATTCCCCAAAGAGAGAACAAGCGATAACATTGAAGAAGCGGGCGAATCGCGATTATCTGCGGATGACAATCTGCGGATGTCAACTCCGAATAAGTGATTATATCTACGAATCGCGATTAAGCCTCAAGTGAGACAATGGCGCCCCCAATGTACACAATTCTCTCTCCACGATGATTGCGATAACATCGAGATCATCACACTAATGTACCTCTTATATCTTGAAACTTTCTCTAACATAACTTCCCCACATAGTTGGAATAATAACACTAAAAGCTTTGATGAGTAAAACCTTGAGATTCTCTGCGGTCATGACATATGTCTTCCGGGATATCTTCAATCACTTAGAAGAGTTAATTTCATCAAGTTTACTACTTTGAAGTAAACTACCCCGAACTCGTGACTTAAGCTTGCACATATGTAACAAAGAGTGGTGCCGATTTCCATTAGCATCTCTAAGTACTCTCTATGTACTCTATACTCTTCAACCAACCAACCATCAAGCATAAGACGTACATTACCTCTTGAAAATCCACAATTGAATATGACACTGAGCACTACAACGTAACTCCTTAAAGTGATAGTTATTTTGTGGCAAAAGAGCCCAATTTCCCTCGTGGTAAAGAAAAAAGACTCCCAAGAATAACTAGATTTCCATGTCTTCGTTTTTGATAATAAGCTCGAACAAGGATCATGAAGAATCTTCATCCAACCATCCCCGATACCTTGAGATACTAAGTACACTCGCCGTGATATTTCACTTCAACCTCAAATAAATAATCTTGAATTAACGTTGTCACATCTCTTGTTAAAAGCTCAAATCTAGCCTCCTTTGACTTTAAAAGTGAACTTTGATAATAGTTTCATCCCGACCATGGTTAAAAGCACATAACCCCGTAAAACCATGTAGTAACCAAACTGCCATGACGATATCCAATCACACATCCAATTCATGAAGTACACTCTTTTATCTCTTCTTTGAAACAGAAACCATAGCACCAGCATCAAAAGAGATCTCGAAATACACTTTCCTTTCTCCAAGATGGTTCCATCAATACGAGATTTTACAACTCTATGGTTTAAACCGGGAAATAGTTTCTTTCACGGGATTTTACAAAACCAAGAATAAACCGTAAGATAGATCCGGAAATGCACTTTACCATTACCGAATGTTTCCATTGTCACGAGTTTTACAAGTCTATGATTTAAACCGAGAAATAGGTTCTTTCGGGATTTTACAAAATCAAGACAAAACCGTAAACTCTTGTTAGTTTGAACGTGTTATGACAACATTGGTTTCGGTGAATATCTATTTTAGGCGAACACGCAAGGGTTCATTAACGGTTCATTCTCCATCATTAACAATTCTTTACCCATATGTAGATAACTTCACAAACCATACAGTAGTATAAACTCCTTTTCCCTAGAGGTTAACCGTAACACATCAAAGTTCACGTTTCTCCCCCATGATGGTTTTGAACTTTCGGAAGCATCATAACGAGTACGACCATCTGCACGAGAAGTTCTTGTCATAAGCAAACATCTTGAAAAGTCGTGACTGACGCTGAAGATTCTTGAAAGATTTTGCTTAGACTGTGAAGTATCGTAAACGTTCTGTGGCGTTAGATAACCCAAGAGAATTGCTGTAAACGAATGTCCTTTGATTCACCGGCAAAAAGTGATGCCCACATATGGGATAGCATTTCGCGTCAATAATACCGTACAAAAACCCAGTAGTCATTTTTTTTTTATTATTATTTTTTTTTCAAATTAATGCTCAAGCCGTGAATTTTATATCCCTCCGTGAAATTCTTAATACCAAATATACCACTCAAGATCTAATACTTACAATGTGTATCCAAAATTTTTATGTCACAAAAATATTCGGATGACAAGATATCGATATCCTATAGGTGACCCAAGTCCGATGGCTAATTTCGGTAACATCAAGCCCACGATTCAATCGATAATGAAACAAGAGCCAACTCCATGTGAAGCCCAAGTCCAATCCAAAGTGATATGAATGATGAAGTCCACGATCCAACTAACACCGACCAACCCGATCCACATATCTTACCATATCCGGTTTAAAAGCGATATAACCCACTCTTACCCTAACAATTAGGTCATTAACCCTAAACTCACATCATACGCAGTCACACACACATCTACCTACATTATCTCACCAAAGTACCCAATCTTTCTTTCACAAACATATATCCGATCTAAACACAACTCCATCAAATTAATTAATAACGAATCACAGTCACAACCTGTTATTCTTTCGATAATAATCAGTCCATTAACATAATAAAAAAAAAAAATTTCCGATTCTTCACGTGACTAGGCTTCAAAGAAAAACGGGTTCAAGATCATTTAAATTGGTCTCGGGTAAGGTTTGTATCCGATTAAATTAGTTGATGTCATGACCGAATCTAAGAAAGAAATTAACAATCTTGTTAAATTTCTTCTTGAATGATTCGAAAATTAATCAAGGTAAAGCTTTTAAAGGTCTATGAGGAAATTGTTTCAACTAAAACAGTCTTAAAAGATTGCAAAAGAACTGAAACATAATCTGAGATCTGTTAAGAGTATTTGAATGAGAGATGGGGAGTGATAGTGAGCATTAAATGATGAGTCTAGATGTAAGAGTTGGTATTGGATTCAGTCGAGATGTTAAAGCTTCCCCTTTATTTTTTCACTTAGTATGCATTTTTTTTTAAAGATCATGGACTGATGATTTTCTTGACTAGGACTGAGGTCGAGTAGTCTTTGGTATTATGTGTGAAGTCGTGGTCAAATAGTCTAGGTCTTCTTCTTCTTCCTTTCTGTGTAAGTCGCTAGGTCTAAAAGTACAAATCGCTACATATTATCAAAAACAAGTCGTTAAATAGCTATGACAAGTCGCTACCCATTTTGACAAGTCAAGTCGCTACTTCAATAAGTAGCTACTTCATTATGCAAGTCGCTATATTATCTTTTGTAACCAAGTCGCTATAACAACTTTCGACAACTCGCTAACAAGAAAGACAACAAGATTTGACCATTTTATTTTTTTCCGGCGATGTTTCCGACAAATATTTTCGTTCAGCTTCAAGAACCCAGAAAAAAAAACTGCTATAAAGCTTCATTATGCCCATTATGACGACGAAAACTGACCACCAATATTTCACAGATACGGATTGGCAAAAAAAATAATGTCACTAAAATGAAACAAAAGAAAAACTGACTTGGCTTAAAGTTTAAGCAAGACAGATTTTGTTGACTTAAACACACCATGTGACATTTTTTGACCAAATGGATACATACCATGTATAAAAAACTGTTAACCATAAGAATCCATCGAAAAAATATATTTCCGACCATCAAGAAGTAATAAAAAACAGTTTTAACAAGGTACAAAAACCACCAAAAATCAACACAACACAACAACCTTGGCTCTGGTACCATTTGTAGGATCGATAATATTATTGTGTTGATGATTCGGGTGGTCTTGGATGATCAAAATACATGTTTGCCATTAGAGAGATAAAGTAGATGAGAGGGAGTTTCTTGGTAGAGACTTGGTTCAACAAATGTAAGGTTAGATTAAAGAAAAGCTCCACCCCTTCCATGGATGGAAGGGGTATTTATAGTTACAGAATATATGACCTCCTATCGGCCTGTGGATCAGGCATACAGTGGGTAAAGACCCGTCCTTCCTCCACGGTGTTATACTAAACTAAACTACGCTACAAACTAACTAATAAGCTACTAAATAACGTAACTAACGACAAGTCTACAAGCTAAACTATGCTAGATAATATTTGGGGTGACCGACACTTTAACATGGAATTTCCAATTCCTAACAAATTCCTTTGTTGTACATACACGAAGTATATGTGAAGAAGTCAAGAAATAAATCGATTGATGATATGTGACATGTAATCTACACAACAAAGAGACTCCAAATTTATGCAAAAGAAGCTACAAGCAGTATTCTACTAATGTACAATTTATCCTTTTACATACTTGAAAACCGCTTAAACTAAGAACGAGAAAGAGGAAGTGTGAAGGGCAGCACACAGGAAATACCACAAGACTATTAAAATGGTAAGAAGATGGTCACAAGCTCCTTACCTGAACAGTCAAGAGAATCTGCTAAGTAATCACTACCTCTCAAATGCTATAATGGTATACTTTACCCTGTAGAATGTGCCCTAAAATACCTACATATCATAGCAATAACACCCCACCCCTCTACCACTACCTGATACACCATAGCTAGCACTAGGGCCACCCAAGCTATCACTTAGCCCTACCTCTCCACCATTACTCAGTCTAACAAAACTCGCATCAGACCCACCAAAGCCACTACCTATTCCTCCATAGCTTTCATCTCGCCCGCTTTTCACACGCCATCCAACAACACCCCATAAGTATGCACATTTGGAACAATACCTCTCTCAGTCAACTCATCAAACAACTCAAACGCCCTTCTCATCCTCCCCGCCTTACAATTGCAGCTAATCATCGAAGTAAACACATAAACATCAGCAACTATCCCCTTCACAAGCATTTCACCAAACACCTTCTCTGCATCCTCCACACAATTGCAACTAATCATCGAAGTAAACACATAAAAGCGTATACCTTACCACATTATAATAAACTCCATCTTAGGATCTTGAGCATCCAACAACAACAACACTAATAATAGCATTAGCCACAAAATCATCAATTTGGGTCCCTAAGAACACAATCATTTCCCTTAAAAGCAACCCCATCGCATCAAGGGTAAGCTTGGTTTAGATTTAAAAGATTGTGATAGGGTTTGTGGGGAGGGGTTAAGAAGTGAGCATTTGATGGATTGGCGGCGGATGGAGATGGGTTTTGAAAGGAGGTAGTGGCGGAGAGTGGTGGTTGTTGTGGTGGTTGTGGTGTCGGTGTGGTGGTGCGAGAGAGGGGGAGAGGCAGTAAGATAATGTGAGAGAGAGTAGAAGATAAATGTTATGATATAAATTTAATAGGACGAACGGTGTAATTGTTTAGAGCCACAGGGGTGATTTATGTAAATTTATGTAATTAACTCTTGATTTATGGCTACACTAGGAAAATTAAGGAAGTTGAACTAAAATAAAACTATGAAATGTTTTGGCTGAAGTTGAACTAAAATAAAAGGTAAAATGGTTTTAATGAGCAGAAGGCTCTAGCCTATTGGTCATGAGGCAACACCGATCGGTTGGAGGGTTTGGTTGGATGTAGTTGATCTAGCCAATTGATTAGAAGATCTATCAATCGGTTGGATATGATTTTTAGATTTGTTTTTAATGAAATGCGAGCACATCGAGGAACAAGTAGAGGCGAGTTCAAAACTTACAAAACACAATCAAATCCCGGCGTGGCGTAAAATTGGATGCATGCAAAAGTGCAAGTTTTAAATTTATAAACAAGGAATAACGAATCTATTATAAGCACATACGAGCATGTGAACTCGTCGTTAGTATTAAATTTGAAGGGTAAGCCGAGATCGTTCACAGGGGGTTTGTGTGAATTAGGAAGCAAGCTAAGAAAACTAAACAATAGTTTACCAATTGTACTCGGAAATGAAAATAAGCAATAATAAATACGATGAATATTCAAATAATTAAAACTACACTTTCTTAAACTAGTTTGCTAAATCTGAAATGCATGATTGTGATAACTCCTCTTAACATATTTATTTTGATAATTAGATGGTGATCTAATCTTTTGTTTTTAAGATTCAAACCTTTGTCAAGATTTTAGATTATAAAAACAAGAAATAAGCTTAACCATTCAATTTAAGACCAATTTAATTTACATAAGTTTGATCCACGATAGTTTCACAAACTTAAAAGCAAAATGTTTCTTGTTTAATCAAATTTGTTTAAGAAATGGTCAATACAAAAGGTAGTCAATCATAGACAAAAGACTACAATCAATTGATAATAATTACCCTTTCGACCCATGAAATTATTATCTACGAACCCAACTTGATTAACAATAGCTTTCTTATTACAATCACATTCAAAATCCTTTGAAATATCAAGTAATTTATGGTGCAAAATAATCATTCATAGACAAAAAATTATGACTAGCTGAATGATAACAACTCTTTCGACCCATGGAATCACCAACAACTAATCAAACCTGATAAAAAAATGTCACTATGGAACATAAACATGATTGATTCTTAGAATTAACTTGAAATTGAATTAAAACATGTTATCACAATCAAAACAATTCATCATATCACAAACATCATCTAAGTAAATGCACAAAGGCACTAGCCACTCGTACTAAATAAAGACATAAACTCAGAAATTTGAACATTAGAAAACATGATTAAAAGTATTGAAATGATTTAAATAAGATTAAAAATGATAAAGTAATAATGCCTCAAGTATTGGTGATGACTTCTTGATGTTTTGACCTCCAAATGACGACTTCTTG
Organism: Chrysanthemum lavandulifolium; assembly: GCA_022545495.1. Taxonomy (NCBI): domain Eukaryota; kingdom Viridiplantae; phylum Streptophyta; class Magnoliopsida; order Asterales; family Asteraceae; genus Chrysanthemum; species Chrysanthemum lavandulifolium. Next base: position 197,015,854 of record CM040246.1, on the reverse strand, counting down.
GACCTCTAAAGTTTCTGGGATTCTAAGGACGAATTTGAGAGTTTAAGAGAGTTGTTTTGAGCTTTTGATGATTTATTGGTGAATGTGATGATATATAAGAAAACACTCACAAATGGTCCTATTTATACTATTAACAAGGCATGGGGTTTTAACACATTGAAACTCATCACCTAATCATTAGAAATTAGACCATTTAAGCTTCTTTGATTACCCCTAGGTTTATATTGTTTCATCTAGTCCCTAGGAATTTCCACTGCTCTACAACTTTCTTGGTAACTTTAGCTCCAAATCTAGGTACAAGGTTGACTTGCTTAGAATCAACTTTCTTAACTGTCTCTATCTTTTCGGACTTAGTTGATTCGGTTCTATCATCCTCGAATCGATTCCCAATCTTCTATTATGGGAGAATCGGATAACTTATCGAACTTATCTTAGGTGTTTGATCTTATTTATCTCTTCAAGGTTTGTTAAAACCGAATTCACTACTAAATGAGTTCTTTAGCGGTGGTGCATGTTTCATCAAAGGGGTGGTGGCATATCATTGTATCCTAAACCGGTACCATCTTTGAGCAGTTTTGACCTATTGGTTTCTTTACTAGATCGAAGCATATTGTGTTTTAGCAACCCTAACAACATGTTTTTCTTTTTCATCTAGGGCCTCTAGTTTTACACTTTACGCCTCTGCTAATTTATCTTTAAGCATTTTAATCTCTGCTTTTTAAGATCAATTTCACCACCTAGTATATTGATCTTTTCTACATACTCAAACTCACATTTAATGAATTTTAGCTTCTCTTCCACACCCTCTAGACCAACTCTATATCCTAAATTATCTAGAGTCAATCTCTACTTCTTTTCTCATACTCTCATTGATAGCCTTTTGTGATTCTAAGTTATCGAACATGATTTAAAAGAACAAGTAGATGTTTTAGAATCATTAGATACCTCGAATCGAACGAGAAGATGAAGCATATGCCATTAGAGCAAAGTTATGCTCTTTTGAAGCTTCACTAGCAAGAAAAGCTGCATTTGGACCTTCTTCAATCTGATCACTCCAATCATAATCACCAAGTCCATCTGAGCAACCAAAGTCGAAGAAGTAGCGAGCTCTTACATTGTCTTCTTAATGCTTTCAATTATTTTAGGAGCTCGACATTCCCTAGCAAAATGACCTTTCTTCTTGCGTTAAAGCACTCCATCTTGCTTTTGTCGAATCCAGCTCTCCTTTGACCATCATACCTAACATGTCTTCCAGTCCTCCTTAGAAACTTCCTTGCTTGGAAGTCGGCATTGCCATTTGCCATTGAAGATTAATTTCATCAAGATCATCGGGATCAATTTGATCTAGATCTTGATTCAAAACATCAACACTAGTAGTTAAATCGTGAAAAGCACAAATTGCACCATCACCGACATTATCACTAACGGTGGTATTGTTTGCAATAGCCGTGGTTATACCATAGCGTGATGGATACATCTTGTGGGCTTTTGTGATTAGTGGATACAAAAGCAATGTTTTGATTAGAAGAAGGCGAGTTAGAAAAGTTATTCTCGGACTCATAAACCTTCAAGTTATTGAAGAGATTGTCTAGAGTCATTGTAGCAAAGTCCGTCTTATTTCTCCACACAATTGTATGAATAGCCCAATCGGATGATAAGCTCTAATGAACTTCAAATTAATATCTTCTTGAAGGAACTTGTAACCCAACGCCTTGATTGGTGATAAGTTTTGAAGTCTATTGTATGTTCCATCAATCTTTCTCCACTAAGAGCGTTGAAGGTTTCAAGCGATGCTTGAGCATGTTCATCCTTGACTTCTTAGTAGCTTCATTACCAAAGAAACCTAAATTCAAGAGCATCCAATAATTCTTTAGCAGACTCATATTGATCAAAGTCCAATGCAAACTCATTAGGTATTCCCATGGAGAGAATACTGTGAGCTTTGATCTCCATTTTCCTCTAAGCTTTATCAGGTTCACTAATAATAGCAACCTCCTTACCATCCACACCCTTCAAAGGAAGAGTGTCTCCTTTTTCAACAACATCCCGAGAGCATAATCAATCATACGAATGTATTGCCTCATTCGCATCCTCCGGTTGATACTCACCATGTTTGAGCATGGGCACTTTGAAGCGATTACCATGTGAGTTTCTTGAGACATCTTAACTTACTTGAGTAAAGATTAACGAGACTTCTTCTTGGTTCTGAGTTTCTAGATCACAAGCTCGATACCACTTGTTGATCCCAGTTGAGCAAACGATCTAATATAGAAGCCGACTTGCAACAAAATCTTATCAAGTATTACGCGAATTTAATACTTAATCTTAAGAAGAAGAACAATTAACATTCAACACCTCAATATTATTTATTAATCGAATACTCTTACAAGTATTAGGGTTTTGCAACCTTGAAGTGTATCGACCTTAGATATAAAACATACGTATATCTAACCTAACCTAGGACCTCCTTTTATAGGCTAAGAGTCCTATACAATATACAATATCGTAACCTACAAGATAAATATCTTTTCCATATTTATCTAATACAATAAACTAACCGACTATACAAGACTAGCGTGCTTACTATATATTATCGGTGGTTACACAATACTACTAGCAGCGGTTGTCTTCATTCGTGGTTACACACTTACGTATGTGGTTACATCAAGCACATGCGTGGTTCCGATGCTTAGAGTAATTCTTGATGCAAGGAACCTAAAACCCAACGAGGTTGCACATTACATCCCAAATAATACAAAGCATCACGGAGTTCGAACTCATAATCATCTTCTATAAATGAGGCATGAACTCCTTCGAGGTGATATCAAACATTGCGCTACCAAGGAACCATAGCGCACAATTTCCTCAAGTTAAAGAAGGGGTATGTAGCCAATAAATTTTTGTTGTCTTGCCTAACAAGGATAGTATCGTATTAGAAAAATGATACATTTATACTTGATTTTGATGGGGCAACAACCATAAAAAGCTTTGTTCAAGCCTAATGGTTTTCTCATGTATCCTTTCCAGCTGGTAGATTTTAATAGCATTGAACCTACATCCACCAAGTAACTCATTGGTAAGCTTCTATTGCTTTATGTATGTAGCATTTTTTAGCACGCTACACAGTATGACCATACTGAGATGTAAATGAATACCTTACAGATTGATAAAGCTCAAATTTTGTATGTTTTAGTAGCGTTATCCATACTATGGTGTATGTTATTTTGTTATATTTATAAGCTTGTGTTCTTTAATTGTATAAACTTATGTATGCAAGTTCATATGTAGCCAAGTTAATAAAAGAAGAAGAGATGATGAATAAATGAAGATTCATGAACGTACGAAGATTCCCTTATCAAGATCTACACCAAGAAGCATTTCAAGAACAACAAGTCAACGAATTAACGCTTCCAAAACCCAAGATAAGATAAAAGATCAAGGTTGGATGAAGAACGAAGAGCTATGAGCAAGAAACAAGCATTCGGCATACCAATACGAGAAAAGAAACATAATGGCCTACTCAAGACCCTCCAACCAATTGAATGGAGCCCGTAGCCAATTCGGTTGGAAGTTGGTGATGAAGATCAGTCGATCGGCTGAATCATTATGCCGCGACTGGAGTGCTCTATTCTGCCACTTACAGAGAAATTGTCATAAAAACATACCACAAGTTTGGAATCATTGGAGGAGGGTAAATCATCAAAACTTTTCAAGAAACACAAACCCTCATCCTAACGGTAACATGATACCAAGAGCGGTCTTGATGAGGAATGGAATACAAAATCAATTGTCATTGCTACACCTAAATGGGTTCCAACCATTGCTAAGCAAAATGTAAACACGGTTAGTTAGAATCAAACCATCATTAAGCAAAATATCACCTCGATTCAAAGAAGTTTTAAAAATTCCAAAGGTGATAAGCGTACGATGGTTGGAAATCATTTTATGTTGTTAAGGCCTCGACAAGTTGGCAATGGAAGCCTAAGACCAAGGTTTTACCACATGTCAACTGTGCATCAATGGACCTAAAGAAATTTGAATATTTTGATGCAGGCGGACCAAGTCGATCTTGGCTTGGGTCCACAAGAAGAACTAACTTGTGTAATTTTATGTGCGAGGCAATCTTCAAACCGAGCTAAAAGATAAAGGAGTTTTTGATAGTGGTTGCTTTGGGCACATGACTTGGGATGGAAGCAATCTGGAAGATTTTGAAGCTTATGATGGAGGATATGTGGCATTTGGCAATGATCCAAAGGGAGGAAAGATACTTGGCGAGGCACAATCGAGCAGGGAATCTAGACTTTGAAAAAGTCTATTTAGTCTGAGGACTTAAGTACAATTTATTCGGTGTTTCTCAAATGTGTGATAAGAAAAGCTGGGTACTTTTGGGAAGCGGTGTGTGGTGTTATCTCCCGAGTTTAAGATGCACGATGAGAAGTTTATACAACTTAGGGTACCTAGGAAGGAAAATATATATTGTTTTGATCTTAAAGATGTTCTTCCTAAAAGGTCCTTATGTTTGTTTGCTAAAGCATCTGTAGATGAGTCAAAATTGTGGCATAGAAGGCTAGGTCATCTCAATTACAAAACAATCAATAAAGCGGTAAAAGGAAACTTAGTGAGAGGTTACCTTCAAAGGTTTTGAGTGTAAGGCGTGTGTAGCTTTGTCAAAAGGAAAACAACATAGAGCTTCTTGTAAGACCAAAGCGTAAACACCATAACACAACCACTGTTTATGCTTCATATGGACTTATTTGGACCTACCTTTGTTAGAAGCTTGAACCATAAGCGATTGCCTAGTTATCATGATGATTATAGTAGATTTTCTTGGGTATACTTTTTGGCTACTAAGAGTGAGACTAGTGAGATTCTTAAGAGTTTCATTACTAAGATAGAAAATCTAGTAAATCATAAGGTCAAAGTAATCAAATGTGATAATGGGCGAGTTTAAGAATGATGTGATGAATCGGTTACGTAGCTAAAAGGTATTGAAAGAGCAGTTTAGTGTTGCTAGAACACCACAGCAGAATGGTGTGGCCGAAAGGAAAAATAGAACACTAATTGAGGTCGCTAGGACAATGTTGTCGAGTCTAAGTTACCAACTACCTTTTGGGTGGAAGTCGTAGGAATTGCATGTTATGTGCAAAAGCAGTAAGGTAGTGAAGCCTCATAACAAGACCCCTATGAGTTGTTACATGATAGGAAGCCAATGATTGCATTCCTAAAACCTTTTGGGTGTCTGTTACCATTTGAATACCATAGACTACCTAGGCAAGTTTCAAGAAAAAGCAGACGATGGATATTTTTAGGCTATTCCACAAATAGCAAAGCCTTTAGAGTATACAATAGGAGGACTAGAATTGTGAAGAGAACTTACATGTTCAATTCGGTGAAAAGACTCCTAGTGTTGAGACCAAAGGACCAGGCCGGTTGTTTAACATTGATATGCTAACCAAATCTATGAATTATGAGCCTATCATTGCGGGAACTTCCACTAATGTTGATGCTTGGTATACAAAGGATTACAAGTAGATACATCTTCAAAGGAAGCGATTCTCCAAAGGAGTTCTATTTGGTTGAAAAGTGGAAAGTCGGTTATGTTCCTTCCATCATACACAAGCAAGGTCCCTCGATGATGATGTCTTGAATCTTTGGATGCAATGTTGATCATCATCAAGATAAGGATGAGTTGTTGCAAGATAACTCGATGTCGGTAGAAGAAATTGAAAAGAAGAAAAAGCGATGCAAGCATCTGCTAAGCCTCTTGAAAGTCTTGATAGGCCATCATGAACGTTGACAAGCCATCTTCTACCACCGATAGTTCAAGTGAAATTCCGGCTACAAGTCTTGGAGATAGTACTTTCTTTGGACCTAATCCAAAGCCACTATTTGGTGATGAGGAGTATCCACATGATCCTAATATGCACGATTTAATAGAGATTGATACTCCTCACGATGATGAAGACATGGATGAATTCTTCAATGCTAATTTGACTAATTTGGAAGCGTAATTAATGAAAGTCCAATTACTACTACCGAATTCACAAGATTCATCCCAAGCATGATTCTTGGAAATTTGAATACTCAGGTTCAAACAAGAAGCGGGGTAAAGAACAATGAACCCTTTCACGAACATGGGTTCTTTGCAAGATCTCTTCACAAAAAGCAGTCATAAAGATACGTAAAATTGCTTGTTTGCTTGTTTTCTGTCTCAAAAGGAGCCCAAACGAGTGGAAGAAGCTTTAATGAGAAGAAGGTGGGTAGAATCAATGCAAGAGGAGCTTCTTGGTTCAAACTTCAAGAAGTTTGGACATTGGTTGATCTTCCAATGGAAAGAGGGCTATTGGGACTAAATGGGTGTTCGAAACAAGAGGATGAAAGAGGAATTGTAGTGAGGAACAAGTCAAGGTTGGTTGCTCAAGGATACACACAAGCGAAGGTTTGGACTATGATGAAGTATTTGCACCGTTGCAAGGATAGAGGCTATTAGATTGTTTTGGCTTATGCTTCATTCAAGAATTTTGTTGTGTATCGGATGGATCTTAAAAGTGCATTTTATATGTCACTATTGATGAGGAGGTTTATGTTTGTCAACCTCACGGTTTTGAAGATCCCGATCATCGACAAGGTTCTGAGGTGAGGAAGGCTATGTATGGATTGCATCGGGCTCTAGGGCATGGTATGAATGCCTATCTACTTATTTGATGGACAATGGGTTTAAAAGAGGGTGATTGATAAAACTTTGTTCATTAGAAAGCACAAAGATGATATTTCTTGGTTCGAGTTTATGTAGATGACATCATCTTTGGTTCTACTAACAAGGAGCTTTGCAGAGATTTTGAGAAACTTATGCATGATAAGTTTCGGATGAGTTCTATGGGAGAACTCACTTTCTTTTGGAGACTACTGAGTTCAACAAAGGGGTGATGGTATTTTCATTAGTCAAGACAAGTATGTAGCAGATGTGTTGAAGAAATTTGGGTTTCAAGATGTAAAGAGTGCAAGTACACCTATGGAGACTCGAAACCTATGCTACCGGATGATGGAAGTCCCAAAGTTGATTTGAAGTTATGCGGATCCATGATTGGATCTTTGATGTATCTTAATGCATCTAGGCGGACATTATGTTCTCGATGCATGTGTGTGCAAGATTTCAAGTAACACCAAATACCTCGCACACGAATCTTTGTTAAGAGGATCTTTAGATATTTGAAAGGTCATCCTAAATTGACCCTTTGGTATTCTAAGGATTCCCTTTTGATTTGGTGGCCTACTGCGATAGTGACTATCTTTGGAGCTAGTCGGATAGGAAGTCTACCAACGGAGGATGTCGGTTCTTGGGGCAGTTAATTTCTTGGCGGTGTAAAAAGCAAACTATTGTGGCTAATTCTACAAGCGAATTGAATATGTGGCTGCTGCTAGTTCTTTGTGGTCAAATTCTTTGGATTCGAGAATCAATTCTTTGGATTTGGGTACAATTTATGCATACTAAGATTTACATTGATAATAACGATACAATTTGCATTATCAAAATCACATTTTACATTCTAGAACTAAACATATTGAGATAAGACATCACTTTATTAGAGATTGTAATGAGAAAAGGTTGATTCAAATGGTAAAATCCATCTTGATTTCAATGTTCTTGATCTTCTCACCAAAGCTTTTGATGTGGGGAGGTTTCGAGTATCTTGTAGTTAGTATTGGAATGATTAATCTCTAAAACTCTCAAATTGTTTTGTATAAGTATGTAAAAGTATTGGCTGTTATTATGTAATCTTAGTATTGCTATTCTGTTTCTATCCATTGATAGTGTTGCTTCTAACCATTGATTGAGTTGATCCATCCACGCTAGTTGTTACGTGTTTCCACTAACCATTGTGCGGTAAATGCTAAGTCATTATAGAGATTCAAGAAATCGAAGTTACATTGTTCATTCAACAAAGCAGTTTCTGACTACGACACAATGAACCTTCAAGTGCTACTTAAAGACTACATCTATACATGATTTTCTACTAATATTTCTCTACTACTATCCTTGCTTATATCGTTTGAATCTTTGGATATGCATTTATCATATGTATGACCGGTACAAAAAGCGACTAAGGATCAAAATGGAAAGGATGGATTGATGCAAGCGAAGAAGTGAAGGCGATTGTGGCGAGATAGATGGATGATATGATATTCTTCTTGTGCTCCATCTTCTCTTTCCACCATTCGACAACTTACTCCATCTTCCTTTTCCCTTCCTTGTTACGATGTGTGAAGAAGCACCACGACTTGGTGCACTAAGACCAAGAACCACCTCTACGTCCTTAGGGAGTGGTGGGTTTCTTCTTTCGTGGTCTTGGTTGGGGTTAGATGATGAAGGTTTGGGGTTTGAAGTCCTCTTCTTAGAAGAGTCATCGAGTCTTGAGGCATCACTTGGATTCACACACTATCATCTTGGATGATGGGAGAAATGGGATTTTCTTGGTCTTGGTTCTTGTGGAGGAAAGTAGGATGACCATGGGTTTCCATCTTCACTTGATGATGAAGATGATGAAGAGGATGAGGAGGAGGTTAGATCAACCACTCCGGTTTGTTCAACTAGGGTTCTTAGCCTTAATAGTTTTATTAGAAGTGATGGTCATTCACGATTAGGAACTTTGTAACGTGTGTTAGATATCGTGATAGAATAGTCAGCGGGCTCGTGGATTGGACTAAGCTAAATGGGCTTTAGTTTAGTTAAGCTAGCATTGAATAATGGCGTGTAACCCATGTCCAAACCCAAGTCCACGAAGCCCAAGCCAAGCCCATGGAAAACCTTTAGGGCAACATGTGTCTTGTACTATAAATACCCTCAAATGGTCATTTGAGGGGGTGTGCTAGTGTGTGTGTGTGTTTTCTTTTGGAATATACAACATCTTGTGTTCATCTTTATCTCACATATACAATTTATATCATCAAGTCACCATCTTTCTCATCTTATTTCTAAGCTTTGTTTGTGTT